>PVJS01053112.1:0-13391 GCA_004027185.1 Glis glis | reverse complement strand
ATGCATTAGTCTGGTAGTTTGGTTTCAGTCCTTTTGGGTAGATGCCTAGAAGTGGTATTGCTGGGTCATATGGTAGGTTCATTCCCATTCTTCTGAGGATCCTCCACACTGTTTTCCAAAGTGGTTGCACTAATTTGCAATCCCACCAACAGTGTATTAGAGTTCCTACTTCTCCACATCCTCGCCAGCATTTGTTGTTTGTGTTTTTAATGATTGTCATTCTAATTGGGGTTAAGTGAAATCTCAGGGTAGTTTTGATTTGCATCTCTCTGATTGATAATGATGTTGAATATTTTTTCATACATTTATGGGCCATTTGTATTTCTTCTTCTGTGGAGTGTCTATTTAGTTCACTTGCCCATTTTTTGACTGGATTATTTGTTTTTTTAGTAGTGATTTTTTTAAGTTCTCTATATATTGTAGATATGAGTCCTCTATCAGAGGGGTAGCTAGCAAAAATCTTTTCCCATTCTGTTGGCTCTCTGTTGAGGTTTTTGATTGTTTCCTTTGCTGCACAAAAGCTCTTCAGTTTAATGTATTCCCACATATTGATCCTCATTTTAGTTTCCTGTGCCTTTGGGGTCTTGTTGAGGAAGTCTTTACCTGTGCCTATGTGTTGAGGTGTTGGGCCTATGCCCTCTTCGAGTAGCTGTAAATTCTCTGGTCTGATTTCTAGGTCTTTGATCCATCTTGAATTAACTCTTGTACAAGGTGAGAAAGTGGAGTTTATTTCCATTTTTCTGCATATGGTTAGCCAGTTTTGCCAGCACCATTTGTTGAAGAGGCTATCTTTTTTCCAGTAGATGTTTTTAGCCCCTTTGTAAAAAATCAATTGGCTATAGGTGTTTAGGTTTGTTTCAGAGTCTTCTATTCTGCTCCATTGGTCTATGTGTCTGCTTTTGTGCCAATACCATGCTGTTTTTATTACTATGGCTTTGTAGTATAGTTTGAAGCCAGGTATTGTGATGCCTCCTGCATGGTTCTTGTTGCTGAGAACTACTTTGGCTATTCTGGGTTTTTTGTTGTTCCAAATGAATTTAAGGACAGATTTTTTCTATGTCAGTGAAGAATGACCTTGGTAATTGAATGGGTATTGCATTGAATCTGTAGATCACTTTTGGAAGAATGGCCATTTTGATCATGTTTATTCTGCCTACCCAAGAGCATGGGAGATCTTTCCATCTTCTAAGATCTTCTTGAATTTCATTTTCAATGTTTTATAGTTTTCCTTGTAGAGGTCTTTTACCTCCTTGGTTAGGTTTATTCCCAAGTATTTTATTGTTTTGGGGGATATCGTGAGTGGAAATGTCTTCTGGATTTCCTTTTCAGTGGATTTATGGTTGACATACAGAAAAGCTTCTGATTTTTTAAGATTGATTTTGTATCCAGACACTTTGCTGAATTTGTTGATCAGTTCTATGAGCCTTTTAGTTGAATTTGTTGGATCTTCTAAGTATAATATCATGTCATCTTCAAATAGAGATAGTTTCAGTTCCTCTTTTCATATTTGTACTCCTTTTATTTCCTTCTCTTGCCTTATTGCTCTGGCTAGAGTCTCAAGTACTATATTGAAAAGGAGTGGTGACAGCGGGCATCCTTGTCTTATTCCTGTTTTTAAGGGGAACTCTTGAGGTTTTTCCCCATTCAGTATGATGTTGGCTATGGGCCTATTGTATATTGCCTTTATGATGTTGAGGTATGCTCCTTCTATTCCGATTCTCTGCAGTGTTCTTATCATGAATGGATGTTGGATTTCATCAAATGCTTTTTCAGCATCTATTTAAATGATCATGTGATTTTTGTCTTTAGTTCTGTTTATGTGGTGGATTACATGGATTATTTTTCGTATGTTGGAACAGCCTTGCATCCCTGGGATGAACCCGACTTGGTCATGGTGTATGATTTCGTGATGTGGTTTTGAATGCGCGTTGCTAGTATTTTGTTTAGAAGTTTTGTGTCTAAGTTCATCAATGATATAGGTCTGTAGTTTTCTTTTCTTGAGCTGCCTTTATTTGGTTTTGGTATTAATGTGATGTTGGCTTCATAGAATGTGTTTGGGAGAGTACCGTTTCTTTGTATTTCACAGAATAGATTGAGGAGTATTGGGATTAGTTCTTCTGTAAAGGTCTTATAAAATTCACTTGGGAAACAATCTGGACCTGGGCTTTTCTTTGATGGTAGGCACTTTATTGCTGCTTCAATCTCTTTAATTGCTATTGATCAATTTAAATTTTCTATATCTTCTTGATTCAACTTAGGAAGTTTGTACGTGTCTAGAAATTTGTCAGTTTCTTCTAGGTTTTCCATTGTGTTGGAATATAGTTTTTCAAAGTAGTTTCTGATAATCCTCTGGATTTCCGTGCTGTTGGTGGTAATATCACTTTTTTCATCTCTGATTTGGGATGATTCTTTCTTTTGGTTAGGTTGGCTAGTGGTTTATCTATCTTGTTTATTTTTTCAAGGAACCAGCTTTTGGTTTTGTTGATTTTTTGTATTTTTTTATTCTTTACTTCATTAATTTCTGCTCTGATTTCAATAATTTCCTGTCTTCTACTGGCTTTGGGGTGAGACTGTTCCTGTTTTTCAAGGGCTTTGAAGTGTGTCATTAGGTTATTCATTTGGTGATTTTCTGTTCTTATGTGGGCACACAGTGCTATGAATTTTCCTCTTAATACTGCCTTCAGGCTGTCCCAGAGATTTTGATATGTTGTTTCTTTGTTTTTGCTTGTTTCTAGGAATTTAATTTCTCCCCCTATTTCTTCTCTTACCCATTCCTCATTCAGCAGTGTGGTGTTCAGTCTCCATGTGTTTATGAGTTTTTTCTGGGTCTTCTTGTAGTTGATTTCTAGTTTCATTCCATTATGGTCTGAAAAGACGCAGGGGATTATGTCACATTTTTTGAACTTGCTAGTACTCACTTTGTGGCCTAGGATATGGTCTATTTTAGAGAAGGTTCCATGAGGAGCTGAAAAAAATGTGAATTCAGCTGTAGTTGGGTGGAATATTCTGTATGTGTCTACTAGGTCCATTTGGTTTATGGTGTTCCTTAGGTCTGAGGCATCTTTATTGACCTTTTGTCTTGAAGATCGATCTAGTGGTGTGAGAGGGGTGTTGAAGTCTCACAATATTATTGTATTGGGATCTATTTTTTTTTTTGCAGTACCAGCGATTGAACCCAGGGGCATTCTACCTCCGCGCTACACCCCCAGCCCTATTTTTTTATACTTTATTTTGAAACCGGGTCTCACGAAGTTGCAGAGGACCTCACTAGGTAGAGAGAGAGAGAGAGAGACAGGGAGAGAGAGAGAGGGGGAGAGAGAGAGCGAGCGTGCTGAGGCTGGCCGCGAACCCGGATCCTCCGGTCTCCGCCTCCCAAAGTACTGGGATTACAAGCGTGCACCACCATGCCCGGAGTATTGGGATCTATGAGTGATTTAATGTCACGAAGAGTTTCTTTTATGAAAGTGGTTGCACCTATGTTTGGGGCATAAATGTTGGCTATTGTTATATCCTCTTGCTGGATTGTTCCTTTTACCAGTAAGAAATGACCTTCTTTGTCTCTTCTGATAAGTTTAGGTTCGAAGTCTAATTTGTGTGATATCATAATTGCTACTCCTGCTTGTTTTCAAGTTCTGTTAGCGTGGATTACCTGGCTCCATCCCTTCACCTTTAATTTGTGCATATCTTTACTTGTGAGGTGTGTTCCTTGCAGGCAGCATATAGACGGGTTGTGATTTTTAATCCATTTTGCCACCTTATGTCTTTTGATTGGGGAGTTGAGGCCATTTATATTCAGCGTGATTATTGAGAAATGGGTTTTCATTCCTAACATTTAGAGATTTAATTTCTGATGAGGTAGTGTTTGTTCTTTGCCTAGCTGTTTGTTTGATTCCTTTGGTTTCAGGGTCTAATCCCTCTTCTATGCCTATTATTCTTAGGTTTGCTCTTTTAAGACTGGCTGAGATCTCTTCAATATCCAATCCATGCTGTTGAATTGTTTTTTCTAATTTATATACTATATCTTCATTTTTGGAGAGGTCATCTTCTAAGAGATTCTGTTTTCCATGTGGTCTAGTCTATTGTTGATGGTCTGTATTGATGCCTTCATTTCAATTATTGCATCCTTTACTTCCTTCAGAGCTTCTTTTTGATTCTTATTCAGGGCGTCGAATTCTTTGTTTATTTGATCCTTCATTGCTTTCAGGCTCTCTCTGAATTCTTTTTGGAAATCCTGTATCATTTCCTCTATTGAAGTTCTGAATTGTCCTTCTGACAATCTTTGCACTTCTTAGTTGGCGGGTTCTGTTGTTGTGGGATTGTGGGAGCTTATTGTTTCTTTGCTATTCTTCCTTTTCATGATTTCAGGTTTCTTATGTTTATACCTTTGTTGCTTTTGGTAGCTCTCTCTCTCTCACTCTGTAGGTATCCTATGTCTAATCACTCTCCCTTTATAGTTTCTTATCCTGGAGGTAGATAGTTTCTACTAGGTGAGCCTTAAAGGTGAATATCCTTTCCTGAATGGTTATTCTCACTTGCTCGGTATAATGTCTATTTGCAGGCCCAATTCTTCGTCTCCTTCAGTGATTGGGACCCTTGTCTGGTGCCTCTCACTACCTGTGCAAGTGACCAGTATTGCTATTGCCCTTCTCACTGCAAGTGTGGGTCTCTGTGTTCTCCACTTGGGCTGTCCCTATGTCTCTCTCTATCTACACCTATGGCAGGTGTCACCAGCCGGGGGCTCCTGGCTTTTGTCTCTCTTTGACTACAGGACTCTATAAGGGTGCTTCGACTGGCGGGCTACAAGTCTGTCCCACCCAAATGTCGCCAGGGACTGTCTGCTTATCCACATGTCTACTGCGTATCACAGCAGACCCCCATTCCCACCTCCACCAGGGCAATCCGTACAGTCTGAGACCCCGCGAGTCCCTGTGGCCCTGCTGGATGGTCTCTCCCTGGGGCTGCTCGTTGACTTACGGTCTCATTGAGCGCTGCTCTTAATCTCTGGAGGCGGGGGTGGTTTCAATTGCTGCGGCAGGTTCTGGTCAGGCCTCCAGGCCCTGGGGACTCTGCCGAGTGTGGGTTGAAGCGTTGCTTGCTTTTGTCGCTGACGCTCTGCAGTGCTGGTTTTAGAAGAGGTCTCTGGTTTCTTTGTTGGTGGCCTGCAAAAGTTGCAATGCCAATAGCCGTCAGCGTGGTCTGACCAAGATGGCACCGCTGATGCTTCTATTGTCACAGCAGTTCCAGTCTGTGTCGTGCGTGGAGCAAGTTGCTGCTCACCTTCACTGCTGCTATTCTGCAGCTGCTGGATTCACAACAGGTCGCTGGTGTCTCCGTTGGTCTTGTGTAGAAGCCACAATGCTGGTAGCCGCTGGCAAAGTCCTGCCAAGATAGTGCCGCTGCAGCCGCTGTTGCCATCGCTGTTTGGTCTCTTGAGTGTGGAGTGAGCCTCTGCTTGCCTTCGTCTCTGCTGATCTGCAGTTGAACTCACAACAGGTCTCTGGCTTTTCTGCTGGCGGCATGTGGAAGCCGCAATGCCAGTAGCAGCCAGTGCGGTCCGGCCAATGGCGCTGTCGCCGTCCCTTAGGTAAGGCGCTTGGAGCTTTTTACTTTCCTCTGTTTTGTCTTCTGGCTTTGATTCCATCGCGTTTCAAACTTTTCGTTGTTTACTTCAAGTTTTTGTTGCTTTTTTCTCCTGTTGAGATGTTGCTTTCACAGCGATTGAGATCCAAGTCTCAGAGAGATCGTAGTGTGGTATCTCCCTTGGTCACCATCTTTGTCTCCAAGTAGAATTTTCAAAACAATCTTTTAAGTCATCTATGCATGTTTGCCATTAAAGCATTCATCTTGTTTAGCATTTCTCTTTAATGTTTTGTATGCCAAGGAACAAAATAGGAATTAACTCATATTTGAGTCATATAATTCCAGCCACAAAACCCCAGTGACTTTTTTTTTTGTGGTACTGGGGATTGAACCCAAGGGGTTCTACCTCCGAGCTACATACACCTCCAGCCCTGTTTTGTATTCTTTATTTTGAAACAGGGTCTCACTAAGTTGTGGAGGGCCTCACTAAGTAGCTCAGGCTGGCCATGAACCTGCGATCCTCCTATTTCAGCCTCCCAAGTACTGGGATTACAAGCGTGCACCACCATGCCCAGCTCAAAACCCCAGTGAATTCTTTTCTTTTTTTTTGTGGTACTGGGGATTGAACCCAGGGGAATTCTACCTCCGAGCTACATCCCCAGTCCGACTTTTTATTCTTTATTTTGAAACAGGGTCTCACTAAGTTGCAGAGTGAGGGCCTCATCAAGTAGTTGAGGCTGGCCGCAAACCTGTGATCCTCCAGTCTCAGCCTCCCAAGTACTGGGATTACAAACGTGCGCCACCACGCCCGGCTAAAACCCCAGTGAATTCTAACCAAACACTATGAATCAGAGTACAAGTGGAAGAAATAGAGGTTAAAAGTGATTCCACATCATGTATCAAATGATGGTAACATGAGCCTTCTACAAATGTTTTTGGCTATGCCTGGGTGTAATGTGAAAGGAAATTAATTTGGGGACATAACTCTATTGTGCTGCTTCACAGAGTTGTCTGAAGACATAGGAAGATGCTAATTTATATAGCTTTTGCATTTTTGGTGACTCATTCTTCCATTTTAAAGGAGACTTTACATATAATTACTAAACTAGATTTTTTCCCTATAAATCTCATTTGCTCTTACTACTCAGATAAAAGGAAAGGTTTTTAATTGTGGTATCCCTCCTCCACCACCAGTTTGGAAGACAAAATTTTTCTAATTGGAAAGGTGAATTGTTTTTCAAAATCCATGCTGGCCTTTCATCGAGTTAATTTCTATGGGACTGCTCCTAGTCCTGTCCTGCATGGGCCATTTTCCTGTTTCTCAACCATCCTTGACTCCCTGTCTTGGTCCAGTGCTACTGCCACCCTATAATTCTCAACAGAAAGATTTTCCAGGCAATAATTAGAAAGAAATTTATTAGTACTATACACTTATCCAGCCCATTCAGAAATAATTTTCTACCAAATATAAATAATTTAAACCTCTTTAACATCCACCTAACTAACTGATAATATTATTGGACCAGTTATTTTTCTATTGGCTCACGTTCCCGTCTGTACTTTTCTATTTTATAACTGGAAGGGCTGGAAATCTGCATGCTCCATTTTTTTTTCGGTACCGGGGATTGAACGCAGGGGCGTTCTACCTCCGTGCTACACCCCCGGCCCTATTTTTTATACTTTATTTTGAAACCGGGTCTCACGAAGTTGCAGAGGCCTCACTAAGGAGAGAGAGAGAGAGAGAGAGAGAGAGAGAGACAGGGAGAGAGAGAGAGAGAGAGGGAGCGAGCGAGCTGAGGCTGGCCGCGAACCCGGATCCTCTGGTCTCCGCCTCCCAAAGTACTGGGATTACAAGTGTGCGCCACCACGCCCGGCCAGCATGCTCCATTTTCTAGAATCATTTACCACATGGCTTCCATTCAGGTTTGACCAACGGGAGTTACTGGTGGGAGAAAAGAAACCGCTCCAGGCTGGTACCAGTGGTGCAGGTGTCTCCATGGAAGAACCAGTGCCTCTTCTTTGAAAGTGGAGCTCCTGCATCGGCCACACTGTAACCTCCAGAAGCGAATGTACAATAGCAGCTGTCCTTCCTGTCTCTCCTTCTCCTCTGGACTTTCCAACTCCTTTGCCAACCATTTTCCTGGTGATGCACACATATAATCTCAATACTTGGGAGGCTGAGTCAGGAGGATCACAGGTTTGAGACCAGACCAACCCCAGCAACATAGCAAGACTCTCAGAAACCTAGTGAGACCCTATTTCAAAACAAAAAATAAAAAAGGCTGGGGGTATAGCTTTGGTTCAATGCCATACCACCAAAAGAAGAAAAAAACCCCTCCTCTCTCTAAGCCAGGTATGGTGGTATGTGCCTACAATCCCAGCTACTTGGGAGGCAAAGGCAGGAGGATCATGAGTTCAAGGCCAGCATGGGCAACAAACATAGGGACACCCTGTCAGAAAAAAAAATTTTTTTTCTTTATGTGTGAACTATATACCGTGGTTTCTGTTTTCATTACTGGGCTGATTAGACTTATTATAGACCAAACATAACACTTCTCTGAAAACTACTCCTCCCCCTAAACTCTTATCAGGCAGGTTTTATGCAGTTCTTAGTCCTAAGCACATGATATCCCACCAAAACGCAAATAGGTCTTATAGTCTGGCTCATTTCAGTGGTACACATGGTCTACCAAGTGAGTGGTTAGGGAACTCTGGGGCATGGCTATGGGTAGCAGTGGAAGTCCTTGGCTTTGGCCAATACAAACAGGTAGGCTTATATGTTGTTCAAGATATGTCAGACTGAGGTCTTGGGCTCTGCTAGTTCCTTGAAAACTCACTGAGAATATTTAGTAATTTGTAAGAGAGGAAGGTAGTCAGGCAATAGATGATTCAGAGACCTAACTGAAGGTGTAGTAGAGGTTTAGGCGCTGTCCCATGTAGGTTTTCGTTTATTTGACAAATATGTCAAGTAGCAATATCTCTGGGTTTTGATTCACAGACCAGGGACTTATATGGGAAACCCCAAAAAGAATGGTGTTAATGAGGGTTAGGTATCCTGTGATTAGCTTAGGCCGCACTCTGGAGAGGGTGTCTGTGGCTCTCACAGTTGCTGGGCTCCTCAAATTCTCTACTCCAGGATCAGCCAATGCATTTACTGGAGTGAATGTTTACTTAATGACTATCTCATTCATGAGGTCTGTTTTGCTCATCTTTGTGCCTTTACGGCATAGCAAAGTGCTACATGTAATCATTCATTTAGTCCTTCATGTATTCACCTAGTATTAAATGCCTACTTTTTTCCCAAGACATCAACCTACCAATATTTTCAAAATTTCAGAAGTCTAGGGCAACAAATTTTGAACATTTTAAAGGTGACTTTTCTTCTAACAAAATCTTTCATGGGCAACCTTGAACCTCTAAGTGGAAACTGCTATTGTCAAATTGATTTGCAAATATTTTGGAGTGTGATTTGCTAATATTTTCTAACTCTGTGGCAGGAGCCCTTTTTCTATATGTGGTAACCCAGTGTTTACAATCTCGGTGAGTCTCAGACTTCAGTGAGTGTAACATATATGAAATGGGTAGGTATTACTCTTGGTTAAGAAAATAGAAAACAAGCTGGGTACCTGTAATCCCAATACTAGAGAGGCTGAGATAGGAGGATCACAGCTTCTAGGCCGGCTGGTCAGCTTAGTGGGATCCTGTCTCAAAATAAAATTTTAAAAGGCTAGAGATGTAAATCAGAGGCAGAACACCCCTGGGTTCAATTCCCAGTACCACATGTGCACGCACACACACATCAACAGAAGAAAAGAAAATAGACAACAAAAGAAACTTTGTTAGGAGAATAAGAAGTTTAGTACAATGCTTGGGAAGAAGGTAGGAATATAAATAAAATATAAAAAAACCCCAGCTGAAGCTCAGACAATGAGGCACTCTCCAACTCACCGGGACCCTATGCCGGTCCGCGTGGCCTCCCGTTGTGGGGATGGAACTCTCCACCCCCACCATGTAGGAACCTGAGGACCCCAATTGCGACCACATTTGCCGAGGGACCTACCTGCCAGATGGACTGCTGGAAGGAAGGGTGAGAATCCCCGAGGACCTTTAGTTAGAGTTGGATTGTGAGCAATAAATGGCTCCAGCCGGAACCTAAGTACTGAGTCTGTCATATGTCGCACCTCCAGTGGGATTCCTAGGAATTTTCACTCGAAATAATGGCCTAACTCCATACCTGAAATTCCTGAGGCAACTAGATCCCTCACCTTTTGTCAGAGCTCCGCTTGCCTCAATTTCCTGAGAAGAGGATCCCAGAAGAAATCACACATTTGCCCTGCACCCCTGGAATTCCTATTCCGACGGAATTCTCACCTTTTGTCAGCCTGAAGATTCAAAGAAAGGAGACGCCATCCCATGTTGCCCCATTTCCCGCCATGTGCCCCTGGCCGCCCCCCCTCAGGGCCCTATAAGAAAAGGATTGTATAGATCCTGGGGCCTCTCTGCTGCTCTGCCGCTCTGCCGCTGCTCTCACAGACTCTCGAGGTGGCCCGCGTTTTCCCCTGAATGTGTATCTCTATTTTTCTTAAACTTATGTCTGTCTCTGACTGGCACATGCTGAAATTCTTTTCGCCACGGAGGCCAAGAACCCACGGAATTACCGTGTTTTCCTGTGACACCTCCATGCTGGAGGGCAGTTGGGATTCAGGCTTCAAAGCTCCAAGGCCTATGTGAGGCAAGAGCCTGGCTATGTCTTTGAAGACGACTCTTTGCTAGAAGCCTAGGGACAAGAGAGAAGAATAAAGCCTTCTTCACAGGCTCCCTCTGAGGTGAACAAAGTAGGGCCTCCCCAGGCAGCCCCCAAGATAAGGCAGGAACTGCTAGAGAAAAGAGAAACAATGTACAGACCAACTGCTGTTCTGCTTCTGCATCCTGCTTATAGGCAAACAAATCTCACAATCATCCCTCAGTTCTGAAAGTTAGGTGAGCAAATGTATAAAAGAACTTGCATGTTCTGAGCTCAGGGGCTCAGACCCGGAGCTCTGCTCATGGAGCCACACCGGTGAATAAAGAGACCTGCTCTATCCTATTCTGGCCTCTTTCTTGTTCTCAGTGGACCTAGCCTCTTGCAACATATGAAGTCTGAGCTTTTGGTGTTCAGGGGAGTGGCTGACAGAGTGTAGTCCTGCCATTCCCCACGCTTTCAACGTGTTGCATTTATGTGTATTTTGAAGTCCAGGATTTGAGGTCAGTAACTCACATGGGGGTGAATTCCAATAAAGTCTGACAGAACATTCTCCAGAGGAGGAGACGTTCCCTAAGATTGTCAAAGGGAGTGGGGAGCTTAATCTAAGTTCTCAGAAGGGATCTGATAAGAAGTCTAGTCTTTCTGTTTTTTGTTTTTTCCTTTTCTTTTTTGTGGTACTGGGGTTTGAACCCAGGGGCATTCTACCTCCAAGGTACAAAGTAGTCCTTTAAAAAAATTTTTTTTTTGAAACAGGGTCTTGCTAGGTTGCTGAGAGTCTCACTATGTTGCTGAGGCTATCATTGAACCTGGGATCTTTCTATCTCAGCTCCTAAGTACTGGGATTGCAGGCATGCACCACCATACTCAGCTAAAATGTCCAATCTTAAAACATCAAAAAACAAACTCCACAACAATAACATCATGTAGCAAACTGTGTAAGTGTTTGGAGTCATTCCAAAGCTACATAATAGTAATTTAATTTAGTAACTGAGGATTGGTGAAATAAATGTAGGTATATTTCTCATTTAACAATTCTATTCAAGTCTGTCCCTTGGAGTTAAACTAGCAGTTTTTACAGAAACAATGTGTTTATTTCAGATATTTGCTGTAGCAAAAAGCAGTTGAATAATTTATGGCTCACCCAAACAATGGGAAGAAAAAAAAACCCTACACATTAATCACGTTTAGGTAAACAAGTGAGATATTGTGTGTATATGCACACATGAAATAAAAATAGATTAAAGGGTGGTTTATAGCTATGCAGCCGTAAAGAAAGCAATTTTATATTTTTATTTAAAAAGATAAAGATAGCTGGGCATGGTGGTACACACTTGCTATCCCAGTACTTGGGAGGTGGATCACAGGTTCGAAGCCAGCCTCCACTGCTGAGTGAGACCCTGTTTCCAAATAAGAAATAAAAAAATTGGGCTGAGTGTTAACGGTTTGTAATGGCACTGTGGGTTCTGTCATGGAAGATAGGATGACTTCTCATGGGTTCTTGACTTTCGTGTCAAAGAAGAATTTCAGCACACGCCAGTCAAGAGATAAAGGCACAGGTTTAATTTAAGAAAGGTGGGGACACACGCTTAGGGAAGGTGCGGGCCATCTCAAGGGTATGAGAGCTAGGGCAGAGAGGGCTGCAGAGAACTGCTGCAGAGAGAGAGAGAGAGAGGAGAGGGAGGGAGGGAGGGAGGGAGAGAGAGAGAGAGAGAGAGAGAGAAAGACTGCCCCCTGGATCTTTACAATCTTTTTTTTTTATTTGCCCACTGGAGAAGATGGGTGGCCAGGTCCACGTCAGGAAGTGGGGCACCATGGGATGGCGGCCTCCCCTTTGAAGTTTTAGCAGGCAAAAGATGTGGATTCCCTCCAACGAGTTGGAGACAAGTTGGGTATCCAACAGAGTGTAGGGCTCTTCTAACAAAGAAGTGTGACTTTTTCCTGGATTTTTTCCCCTGGAAACTGAGGCAAGCGGAGTTCTGGTGGAAGGTGAAGCTCTTTCTCTGAAATCTAATTGCTTCAGGAATTTTAGATGTGAAACTAGCCCAGTGTTTGGCTCTTCATGCAAGTCCCAGGCAAGTCCTGCAGAAGCTAAGGGTTTTAGATTTCCTTTTTAAAACTGTATTTTCTTTCCTTCCCAATTTGTCTCCTTTTTACCTAAAATTTTCTCTCTTCTATTCTACATCATCAGGTTCTTTTCTTCAGTTCAGATAGATATCATGAACCAGGAAAATGATGAGTCAAGAGACTCAATTGCAAAACTTAAGCAGGATTTTATTACAAAACAAGAGAGAAGAAGAGAAAGAAAAGCAGCGTGCTGGAGAGACACATGCTGGAGAGTCTGAAATGGAACTCTGCCTCCAGTTCGAGCTCTGTTTCTTAAATACAGTTTTGCTGGTATTTCTTTATCTATGCTACCATGTCAACCGGGCTAGTAACTCACTTTTTTTTTTTTTTTTGCGGTACCTGGGATTGAACGCAGGGGCGTTCTACCTCCACGCTACACCCCCGGCCCTATTTTTTTATGCTTTATTTTTTTGAAACCGGGTCTCACGAAGTTGTGGAGGGCCTCACTAAGGAGAGAGAGAGAGAGAGAGAGAGAGAGAGAGAGAGATCAATCGTGCGCGCGCACATGCGCGCTGAGGCTGGCCGCGAACCCAGATCCTCCAGTCTCCGCCTCCCAAAGTACTGGGATTATAAGCGTGCGCCACCACGCCCGGCCATAGTAACTCACTTTTCTATCAGGTGGTGCCATCCTGTCTCCCGCTAGCCCACTTACTATCTTAGCTGCTAAAGGCAGGTACCAATAGTCTATTTTCCCTATCTTTGTTGTACCTGCTGCCTACCAATCAGGGGTGCTTTGAAGTGGCATATGGATTTTACATCCCACATACCAAGGCCAGGTCACAGAGAACAGGGAGAAGAGGTACTAATTGCAGCTGGTGGAATTGTGTGTAATCTCCAAGGACAAAGCATAAGGCTTTTGGTAGTTTTTTTTTTTTTTTTTTTTTTGCGGTACCGGGGATTGGACCCAGGGGCATTCTACCTCCGCGCTACGCCCCTGGCCCTA
>PVJS01053111.1:0-13393 GCA_004027185.1 Glis glis | reverse complement strand
GCCTCACTAAGTAGAGAGAGAGAGAGAGAGAGAGAGAGAGAGAGAGAGACAGGGAGAGAGAGAGCGAGAGAGCTGAGGCTGGCCGCGAACCCATATCCTCCAGTCTCCGCCTCCCAAAGTACTGGGATTACAAGCGTGCGCCACCACACCCGGCTGGTAGGGAAATTTAATCACATAATGTTTCTTCTTAGAACTCCAACTGCTCTAGAGTATTTGACCATAGCTACGGTTAGTTAGCTAGAGACCAACGGGCTAAGAAGCTGCCACGATTCTGTTCTACAGACACTGATTTACTTATTTTCTCCTTCATTCACTTGTGCCGCATAATGTGCCTGACACACTTTGGTGGACACTGGCCATTACTGTATACAAAGAACGCCCCTCAGAGAGCTAAGACAAGCTCACTTCATTCTTCTGTAGACATGGCCTCTGTTCTAACAGTACTTTAGACTCCAAGGAAGTGGGTCCAAGTTAAAGTCGTTCAATATTAAATATAGTGATAAAGAAAATAGTCAAAGAAACAAACCTCCAAACCCACACTTGGCAGACAGGTAACAGAAATGAGTAAAAGGATCACTAGGGATTGTAGCAGGCTTCAAGGTCAACCTGACTTGCGGGATTCCTGCCAAATGTTTCCAATCTGATTTTTAATAAAGATTGGCAAGTCTGATTATTTACATGACTCATCATACCTCAATCAATAATTGCTTGATTTAAAAATAAAAAATTGTGATTGCCAAACATTATTAGGAATCCATATTTTAACCAGTAGCAACCATTTATCAAATACTTTTTGTGTGGGGGGGTGGAATTAGAGATTGAATCCAGGGGCTCTCTACTACTGAGCTACAACACTAGCCTTTTGTATTTACTTTATTTTGAGAGAGTCTTGTTAAGTTGTGCAAGCTAGCTTCAAACTTGAAATCCTCCTGCCTCAGGTTCCCAAGGAGCTAGACTGGTAGATGTGTTCCACACACCTGGATTGTCAAATACTATTATAAGCCCCAAATTAGAAAATTATTGAGACCACAGATTGCTTTAGTTTAAAAAATATTTATTGATGCATTATAATTAAACGTAATGGTGAGACTCATAGTGATATATTCATACATATACTTAGCATAATTTGGTCTGTTTCCTTCCCTGTATCTTCCAATTCCCTCCCTTCTTCCCTGCCCCAATCCTTTTCTACTACTCAGCTGGTCTCTCCTCTGCTTTTATGAGGGTCCTTTTCCTTTCCTTTTTTCTATCTTCCACATACGAGAGAAAACATATGACACTTGACTTTCTGAGTCTGGCTTATCTCACTTAGAATGATGTTCTCTAGTTCCATCCATTTTCTTGAAAATACATATTTTTTTATAGTTGAGTAAAACTCTATTGTGTGTACATACCAAATTTTCTTTATCCAATCATCTATTGACAGACACCTAGGTTGGTTCCATAATTTGATTCTCATGAATTGTGCTGCTATAAACATGGGTATGCATGCATCACTCTAGTATTCTAACTTTATTCATTTGGAAAGATCCTGAGCAGTGATACATTCTATCTCTGAGCTATACCCCCCAAATTTTTATTTTTGAAACAGGATCTCACTAAGTTGCTGAGGGTCTTGCTAAGTTGCTGAGGAGGGCCTCAAACTTGAGATCCTCCTGTCTCAGCCTCCCAAGTACTGGGATTACAGGCATATGCCACCATGCCCGGCTTTTTACATTTTTTCTTTTGTACTGGGGCATTTTACCTCTGAGCTACCCTTCAACCCCCGCCCCTTTCCTTTTTTTAAAAAAAAATTGAAACACGATCTCACTAAGTTGCTGGAGGTCTTGCTAAATTGTTGAGGTTGGCCTCCAACCTGCGATCCTCCTGTCTCAGCCTCCCAAGTACTGGGATTATAGGCAGGAGTCCCCATGCCTGACTGCGTTTAGCATTTTTAAAGTTGTTTTTTATACCTAATATATTTTGGAGACCATCCCATATAAGTACACGGAGAATTAGGTTTTTCACATTAACTCTTTCATGATAGTCATACGTTTCTCTATTATCTTTTGTGGGTATTCAGATTATCTCTAAATGTTACTGAAAACGATGCTGCAGCAAAATATCCCTATCTTTCTTTTGATTTTGCACTTATATGTATACTTCTAGTGTACGTATTTACACATAAAGTTGCTGATTTAACCGCTCTGAATTTTGACAAACAATAACAGAATGCCTCCCAAAATATCAAATTAATTTTCATTCCTGTTAAAAGTACATGAGAATATCCATTACCCACATTCTATCACCCACATAACTATCACCCCCACTGGAACTTAATAAGCTTTCTTATTATCTTGCCCATCAGATGAATAAAAAATTATATGTCATACAATTCATTTTTTCATTACTGCTATAGAATTTGAGTATTCCATATTCTTATTAATGCTTTATGTTCATTTTTATGTGTGTTATAAACCCATATTTCTCATTTTCTATTAGTTTCCTTCTTATTTTCTTATTGGCTATTAATCCTCTTTTAGCTACATATGCTCCAAATCCTTCATCCTGGTGTGTTATTTTCTCTTTGTTTAAAGAACTGTGTTGTCAAGTCTGCCATGAGCTTTTATGGTGACATCAATATTCTTGTTCTGCTCCAGCAAACCTTATCACAAGATTCCTATATTGTGTTTTAATGTTTAAATATCTTCATCATGGTTGTGTTTGCAATTTATTTTCATATGTTATGTGACATAAAAATAAAAATTTAATTTTAATTGTAAATGGATTGTCAATAATTCCAACACTAGTTATTGAATACCACCCTTTCTCTGTCATTTGGAAGTGCCTCCTTTATCATTGGATACATTCTTACATATCTTCTGATCTGCCTTCCAGTTTGTTGTTTCTATTATCTATTCATCTATCTCCACAGTAACAAGCTGATTACAAAAACCTGAAGGTACATTTTAATAAACTTGTGGGTCTGGAATGGACTTTGCCAGTGTCCTCTTGCTAGTGTCCGCTGTTACGGGTCTGTGGGGACGCACTCTCCAGTCAACAAGGACTTGAGATTGAGGAGGAAGAATGTGCTGGACAGAGCTATTTTACCTGGTTAAGCTGAGAACCCGGTTTCCCGGAACCCCCTTTTCTTTATTCTTCCAGGAACTTGCAAAGGATTTGGAAGGCAATATGAAGCAGTCATTAATTCGTAGGAGGTTTTTGGGTGAGATACATTGGCAGACCAATGCAGAGCTGCCCAGTGGGCCACAGCATTGCCCTGGCTTGTGTCTCTCCCTTCTGCTGGCCAACACTGGAACCACAGAGGCAACAGTTCCGAAGACCTCTGCACTACCACAACCTTTGTGATCCCACGGTGGCAGCTGGACTTGCTTCTTGGATTTGCTAAAAGTTTAGACTCATTTATTTGTATTGTTTTTCCAGGAGGATGAGCTAGTGACCCTTTCTCTCATTTCCCATTTCTGCTATCCAGATTTTTATGTCCTCATCTCTCATTTTATGCATGATCTTA
This sequence comes from Glis glis, assembly GCA_004027185.1. Lineage (NCBI taxonomy): Eukaryota > Metazoa > Chordata > Mammalia > Rodentia > Gliridae > Glis > Glis glis. The sequence continues at coordinate 9,882 of PVJS01053111.1, read as the reverse complement.
TTCCTTTCACAATTTCTCATTCCCTTAATACTTAGTAGTCTTGCATCACTGACTGAACCTTGAAAGATGTAATTGTGTTAAAAATAAAGCAATGTCTAATTGAGACTTTCTCCCAAACACCTGAAATAGCATCAAAAAGAGAAAACCTTTAAAAAGATAACTGTAAATAAAGTTTATGTTTAAGACAAACTCATTTTGCTTATTTATGAGCACTTTTACAAGCATCTGTTTTGAATATACAATATATATTTTTCCAACTCGAGTTGATATAACCCCCATTTTCTTTCTCTCTTAAATTGTAAAAAAAATAAAAAAACAAAAAACTAAGGAAGTAATCTTGAAGTGAGAACATTCTGCATGCCCTTTTTTCTAGATTCCCTTCAGAAAATTGTGTTACTTTAACAATATTTTAGAACTGACAAGACCAGAAAAATAACAGTCTATGAAAGCAGGTCATGTTAGTTTGTAAGTTAAAGCTGGGCAGTCAGTCTTTGCAAATAAAAGAAAGAAAACAGAAAAATACATTTTGGATTCATTAGTAGCTAACTTTGTTTTCATGAATAAAGATATCTCACCCATTTTTGTGGTTTATTATGTGATAACTTATTGACATCTAATATTAGAGTAAAAAAAGCAATTTCAGATTTCTAATTGAAAAGGTGAAAATTTGAAGGGTTTCAATGAGATATAAATAGTCAATAAGAGAAATATTTTCATGAAGATGAAAATGATTAATATAGACTTGAACTTGGCCGGGCGGGGTATTGCATGCCTGAAATCTCAGTACTTGGGGTACAGAACATGTGGAAACTTGTTTATGAGGTAGAACTAAATGAATGAATTTTCAGATAAAAGAGAACAAAATTACTTCATTTGCAGGGAAATGGATGGAATTAGAGAACATTATGCTAAGTGAGATTAGTCAGTCACAAAAAGTGAAAAGTCAGATGCGCTCCCTATTATGCAGAAGCTAGGGAGACTAGGGCATAGGAGGGACTCCAGACAAAGACAGAGAAAACCTCAGATGAGTAAAGAAGGCCACCTAACTTAGGGAGATGGGGCAGGAATACCCTAATGCACAGGATGTACATACACAAATATATCAAAGTCAACTACTGTGCTGAGCAGGAGAAGGAGGGAGGGAGAGGGAATAGAGGATGAGAATTGGGGGAGGGCTAATTGACCAATGTGTGCATATATACTTCTATCACCCTGAAACCCATCAAGATGTATGATTACAATGCATCAATAAAAATAAATAAATAAGAAAAAAGAAAAGAAATAAGGATACTATTTAAAGACAGGTTTATAGATACCCTCTCCCTTTCAACACACACACACACACACAAACACACACACAACTCAATTGGGTGGTGTTGAGTTGTGTAAGAAGGATTCGTTAATCATAATGTTTTAGGTACCACCTTGCAAAGTCTCTGTGGTAGCTTGAAGGTAGAACTCATGTAACATTAAGTAATAAAGGAGATGCTAAGCAGAGCAGGTGGTCAAATTCAGAAAATTTGAGCACAGGCTATAATAGGGTCACTGAAGTTACATGAAATAAGATAACCAGAAGTCTAGAAACAGTCACATATGGAAGTCACATACATGACTGCACAGTTCAGAGTAAAGTCAGAAATCTGGCAAAACTTTAGAATAACGCAGGGATTGGTCTTAAAAAATATTAGGTATAAGTAGGGCGTGGTGGCATACATTTGTAATCCCACTACTTGGAAGGCTAAGACAGGAGGATCACAGGTTCATGGCCAGCCTCAGCAAGTAAGTGAGACCCTGTTTCTAAATAAAATAAGGCGGTGGGGGTGTAGCTCCGAGGAAAAATGTCCCTGGGTTTAATCCCCAGAACGATACACACATACCACAAAATTAGATATAGACTTGGACTTGGAAAATTAAAATAGTAGGAAACTGGATGGAACTAGAGAACATTGTGCTAAGTGACATCAGTCATTTTTTCAAAAAATCAAGGGTCTTATGTTTTCTCTCTTATGTGGAAGCTAGAAAGAAAATAGGAAAGCAAAGAGACTTCACTTTAATAAGAATTGAAACCAATAGAATAGCGGAAGGGGATCGGAACCAGGGGATGGAGGAGCAGAGGGGGAAAGGCTTAAGGAAGAAAACAGACCAAATAATATGTTCAAATATGAAGATGTCACTATCAACCTTACTAGCATGTATGGGGAAGGAGGAGGGTGTAGTGGGATAGGGTTAGGAGGGAACCACACCAAGAGATGTTGTGTGCATATATGAATGTATCACTTTGAATCTCACTAGCGTGTATAATTATACTGCACCAATAGAATTCTAAAACAGTAAGGAAACACATCCTGGAAATGGCTATCAGGTAAATTCTTGCTCACAGATAGAAGACAGAAATTCATTTGTGAGATGTTTTATTGAATGGCTTAGGTGCCTGGAGTAAGGAACCTAAATTGTCCCACACTTATGAACCAACTAGAGCCCAGATGTGGCAGGGTTGAACTTTCTGTCAGGCTATGCCAGATGACTATAAAGAGCTCTTAAGGATAGTGAACTATGGTAGGCAGAAAGGTGACCCCCCAAATATGACCGTGTCCTAATTCTCAGAACCTGTGAATAGATTGGGATACAGAGAAAGGGGGAAACAATGATGGTATCAGACGTAATTAAGGTTGCTAACCCACACATCTTATATTGCAGAGGTTACTCTGGACTGCCAGCGTATGCTCAAAGTAATCATGGGTTTCATAAAACTCAGAAGAGACAGGCAGAACAATCAGTACCAGAGTGATGTAATGTGGGAAAGACCCAACCAGCCAGTGCTGATTTGAAAATGAAAGGGGCCAGAAGTCAAAGAATGTGAGCTACCTAGAAAGCTCAAAAAGGCAGACAATCTATTCTTCCTTAGAACCTCAAGAAAGGAATGGAGCCCAGTTGACACCTTAATTTTATTTAGTTGAGTGAGACCCATTTCAGATTTCTGAATTCCAAAACTGCAAATCCATGCTTTGCCACTAAGTTTATGTTAATTTGATACAGGCATAATAGAACACTAATGCATAAATCAAGTGATACCTTGTGATTGGTGCAATGATAATGCAGTTTTCCCCCTCCTACTCTTGACAGACATGCTTTTGGTGTCAAATTAAGAAAAGAGAAGTATAAAAATACACAAAATCAAAGTGCCCATAACCAAAGTTCATAATAGAGATTATGAGATTAGAAATTTAAGAAAGTGAGTTTCTATAAGAAGGCTGTGGCTTCACAACATAGAACTCAGAGACCTGATTAATTTTGGGTATACAGAGAGCAAAAGAAGAACATCTATCTATCTATCTATCTATCTATCTATCTATCTTCTATCTCTCTATTATCTATCTATTGGTACTGGGGATCGAACCCAGGGGCATTATACCTCTGAGCCACACCCTCAGGCATGTATTTATTCTAATTTTTTTGGGGGGGTGGTACTAGGGATTGAACCCAGGGCCATTCTACCTCTGAGTTATGCACTCAGTCCTTTTTTTATTTGGAAACAGGATTTTGGTAAATTGCTGAGAGTCTTGCTAAGCTGCTGAGGCTGGTCTCAAACTTGTGATCCTACTGTCTCAGCATTTCAAGTACTGAGATTACAGGCAAACACCACCATTTTTTATTCATTTTATTTTTTAAACATGTCTCACTAATTTGATGAAGGCCTTGCTAAGATGCTGAGGTTCGCTTCGAACCTGCGATCCTCCTGTCTCAGCCTCCCAACTACTGGGATTACAGGCGTGCAGCCACCACACCCTGCTAAGAGAACATTTCAATTGTAAGAACTCTTATGACAAGAGCAGGAGGCAGAATTGAATGTGCTGGTGGTGAGAACAGAGAGATCTGGGGAAGATACCTGTGAAGAGTGGTAATACAGATAATGACTATGTGTTGTGTGGAAGGCATTGTCCCTTCATCAAATTGACACACGCCTTATATCCATGAAAGTCCAGGCACCATTTAGATGGTGAAGACACATTGGTCAAGATACCGAGTTGTGGTATAGCTAGGTCATATGGTGGTTCTATTCCTAGTCTTTTGAGGAACCTCCATACTGGTCTCCAACAGTGATTATACTAATTTGTAACCCTACCAACATTTTATATAAATTCCTGTTTCCCCACATCCTTGCCAACATTTATTATTGTTTATACTTTTTTGGGGGTGTACTAGCAATTGAACCCAGGACATTTGACCTCTGAACTACACCCTCAACACTATTTGTATTTTGAAAAAGGGTCTCACAAGTTGCTGATATCCTCACTAAATTGCTGAGGCTGGCCTCAAACCTGTGATCCTTCTGTCTCAAACTCCCAAGTACTAGGATAACAGGCATGCACCTCACCACCATGCTTATTGTTTGTACTTTTGATGGTTGTCATTCTAACTGGAATTTGATAGAATTTCAGTGTAGTTTTGATTTATATTTCCCTAATTGCTAAGGCTGCTTAACATTTTTTGTATATTTGTTGGCTATTTGTATTTCTTATTTGAGAATTGTCTATGCAGTTTAATTAGACATTTTTGATTGAGTTCTTTTTGTTTGTTTTGTTTTGTTTAATGTTAAGCTTTTTAAGTTCTTGGTATATTCTAGATATTAGTCCTCTATCAAAGAAGTAGCTAGCAAAAATTTTCTCCCATTCTGTAGAGTCTCTATTTAGACATCTTGGTTGATTCCTTTGTTATGCAGCTTTTTAATTTGATCACCTCACATTTATTGATCATTGGTTTTATTTCTTGAGCTTTTGGAGGCTTATTGAGAAAGTCTCTACCAGTGCCTATATGCAGAGAGTTGGACCTACACTCTCTTCTAGTAATTGTAAAGTTTTTGTTCTAATTTCCAGGTCTTTGATCCATCTTGAGTTAACTCTTTTTCAGGTTGAGAGATAGGGGTCTAATTCAATCCTTCTACATATGGATATCCAGTTGTCCCAACCCCATTTGTTGAAAGGCTGCCTATTCTCCAGCACTGTTTTTGACTCCTTTCTCAAAAATCAACTGCATATAAGTGGGAGTATTTGTTTCTGTATTTTCTATTATATTCCATTGCTGTGTGTGTCTGTTTTTATGCCAATATCATGCTGTTTTTGTTACGATAGCTCTGTAGTATAATTTGAAAATAAGGTATTGTTATATCTCCAGCATGGAGATTGCTCAGAATTGTTTTGGCTATATTGGGGCTTTTTGTTCTTCCATATGAATTTTAGGAGTGTTTTTTTTTTTAGTCCTGTGAAGAATGACATTGGTATTTTGACAGGGATGCATTGAATCTGTAGATTGCTTTTGTAGTATGACCATTTTGAAAATATTTATTCTGCCTATCCAAGAACATAGTTCTTATTCTCAGACTTCATTCTGATTGACAGATGTGCCTATCACCTATGGGTTGAGAAATGCTACTGAGAAAACCAGGATTTTAAGTCCAAGTTTCTTGAATAATTCTTGTTTTTTTTTTTTACTTTGTTGTTGTTTTTATGCCCTGCAATCAGTTTAATTGGGAAGTTCCTTTGAGAAAATATGATTTATGTATTTTTCTCTCTCTCATTTTATTCAATTAGAATTTGAAGAAAGAAAACATTGGTATTATCCTTGTCTCTAGTGCTTTTGCCAATGTTTTACTTTCCTTTCAGTGCATAATGCCAAATCAAGTGTTAAAAATGGGAAAGAAAACCAATAATTTTGACTTTGGAGAAGATTAGTGTGCAACTTAAAATGCATATATTGAATAGAACATTTTTGAGTATGTGCTCTGGGCAGTCATCAAATAGAGTGTAATTTCTTCAAATTCAGGAATTTAGGGAGGAAAATACCAATGGGCATGATAGTCTGTGTGGTTAATCATGGAGTTTCCTTCCCCAGCACACATGAACAGCCCCTCCTATAAAAATACTTTATAGTTATCATAATCCACTGTGTGGAACCAGCTCTTGTCCTAATGGCATGGAATGGACACTTTCTAGGAAATCCCATTCTCATGTCCTTTTATAGAGAATTCATTAAACCCACTCAGACTACTCTTTTAATAAGTTTCCAACCCAATTAGTCACTGGCAACCCAGGGTATGTGGGATCATAGAGTGAGGAGTTGGTTTATTTATCTGTATCACACAGAGATAATTGGGTCTTGGAAAGTATATTGTCTGTTATAAATATATATATATATTTAAATTAAATTAAATTATGTACATTAATTATATATATTAATTAAATTATATATATTAATTAATACTCTTTAATTGGGTTTGTTTTCAGCTAAAGATATAAAATTACAGACAGGACACTATAACCGAATCTTCAGTGTCACTATTAATACTACAAGTCAAAATTAAATTAAAAACGTTTTTTGTTTTTTTTTTTGCAGTAGTGGGGATTGAACCCAGGGGCATTCTACCTCCGAGCTACACCCCCAGCCCCATTTTTTATTGTTTATTTTGAAATAGGGTCTCACTAAGTTGCAGAGGGCCTCACTAAGTAGCTGAGGCTGGCTGTGAACCTGTGATCCTCCTGTCTCAGCCTCCCAAGTACTGAGATTACAGGTATGCGCCACCACACCCAGCTTCAAAAATTTTAAACAACAGCACTAAGAGATAGGTCTAAGTGGTTTTTATTGGGTGGAAGTTTCAATGTGTTACAGTTGTAAGAAAGCAACAATTCCATTTAAAATGTATGATTTCCAAATAGCACTTAAAGAAAAGTGAGATGGAGATTAAAAAAATAAATAAAATAAAATTGAATAAGGAAGCTGGTTTTGTGGATTATAAATGAGATCTCTATTAGCAGAGTCATAAAACAAGAAAGTAAGGTAATTGGGCTGACTGCAGGAGGGGAAAATTATGTAAATGGGAAGAGCCTTATTAAAATAATCAAGACAAAGAGATTCACTGATTTGGAAGTTAACAGTTTTTGAATTGCGGGTATAATTAATCCCTTTCTTTTGTAAGCTATTCTTTCAAAGGGTTAGTGCCACTTGAAACAATTAAGGTGGGTTGGACAATATCTACATAAATTGAAATTCTGAAGCAATGCTATAGGTAGCAATATTTCAGAAAGAAAGATGCCCTAAAAATACCCTGAGAGAATACAAAGTAATATGACTCCTTTCTACCCCAAAGTTCCCACCTTTTATGTAGTACACTAACTAAATGCTAGAAGATAAGTACAATTCACTACCCTCAGGTAAGGCAATGCTGCTGACAGCTGTGGCTTCCATTTAAGGTTGATACTATATGTTAACCTGCATGAGCATATTGTTATAGCTGCTCCATATTCACCTGCTTGGTTCAATGGGTGTGTTAGGCAATATGTTCAGATCTGGAAAAAGGTCCTGGTCTCAAAACATGTACAGCATGGATCATAATGTACTAAGAAATAAAAAGCAAAAGTATTTTCTTTCACTTCCAGGTACAAGAAAACACACACACACACACACACACACACACAGACATACACACACACACACACACACACACACACACACACACACATATATGTATTTTGACACACTCATGTATATTTCACATATGAAACAAAATAAAATACAAGTTTCTGATAAGGATAATGAGTCTATTTTCATCTTGGTAAAGTAATTAATTACATTTGTAAATGGCATAACATGAGTGCCCTCTTTTAAAGAACTTATTCTATTGGTGTTTGTACTTTTCAACATATATCTACATTTACTTCAGTTATAAACCACTAAAATCCTGTGAGGTTTTTCCTCTTTTGTGGAGAATAAGCTCATCTGCATGTGTAAGCTCCGCATGGGGTAAGAGCAATAACTGTGTGAGTTGGTCCTATTTTTGTTGACCCTGGGAAACTGTGGGAGAGAGAAGACCCACCATTTATTTGTGCTCCCACAGTTACCTTTTGGAAGGTCTTGATTTTGAACTGTCCTCTGAGCCACTGCATTGTATTACTTCTCCAGTAGTTTTTCAGAACGGATATTGAATTTGATCTTCATTGATAGAAGAGGCTGGCTGTTTATCTATAACCTAGATGCATTTTTTCTCATTTCACTTATCTTCTCTTACTCCTTATGAACATGATTTGTTTGAAGATACAACATACTTGTTAGTTACTGACTCTATCTTGGAAAAAACCTGAGGGAATTATTGCCAAATTAATGGGTAATAGCTCAGGTGTTTTATTCTGTAGATAGTTTTTTTTTTTTGGTTATAGCCACAGCCTTGCTTATTATTCTGTTTCATTCTATTGAGCAAATTACCATACCTAAATAAATTACAACCCATCTATGGAAGATAATCACAATTCATGGTGCATTTTTTTCAAGAGTACTTTTTAAAGTGAGAATAAACTAGTAAAGGAAGCTAGGGCTAAAAGATTTTTAAAAATACCAACTGCATATATCATATAGGGTTTAATATATTCACCAATAATTGTGCTCATGTTAAATAGGTTCATTACTTTTTCAGAGGTCTGTTATTGAAACTAAAATGTGACAGGGAAGTAGCTCAAAATAATCTTTTCCCTTTTTCTGTTAGTTTATAAAATGTAGAGGTTGTAAAAGTCACAATACCTGAGGATGTAATGGAAACCTCCTATTTTCCTCTTAAACCTAACTCAAAGGGTATCTTTAAAACATTTTCCCCATTCTTTAAAAATAAAATTTCCTTTAATTTCAAATTTACTATTTAAACAATCATAAGGAGATAAACATTTAAACTCAAATGCATATCCATATTTATACAGCACAATTCACAATAGCCAAACTATGGAACCAGCCCAGGTGGTGGTCAACAGATGAACAGATTATGAAACTGTGCTATATACACACAAGGGAATTTTACTCAGCTATAAAGAAGAACAAAATTATATCATCTGTGGGAAAATGGATGGAAATAGAGACTACCATGCTAAGTGAGATTAGCCAGTCTCAGAAAGGGAATAGTTGTGTTTTCTCTCATATGTGGAAGCTAGAGAGAAATTGGGAAGCAAAGTGGACTTCAGATAAATGAGAAAAAAATGCCAGGAAAATAGTGAAAGAGAATTAGGGGAGTAGGATGGGGAGAGGGAAAAGAAGACTTGATGAAATGAGTTCAAATAATGCTATGTACATATATGAAATTATTGAAACTTATCTCAATAATATGTACCAGGAAGGGGAGAGAGTGGGGTGGTACACACCCTGTGCTGTGTGCATGGATGTTCTATCACTCTGAATTATGATGTATAATTACAATGCACCAATAAAAGTATATTTAGAAAAAGACTCAAACAGATAAATGGCTATATAAGTATGCAAATCATAGAAGAAAGAGCCAATATAATTTAAAGGAATATTCAGTATCACTTGTAAGCATTGATGAAAGTTAAAACCCTATTTTTTATTTGCATACCAACAGTGATAAGGTGCAATACTGGTGAATATGCAATGAGGTGAAAATCCTAAAACATAGTAGATGTATGCAAAAATGTGTGTAAATTTCTAGAAATTAACTGAATGATACATATGACTGTCTTTAAAAATGTTCATAATTTTTGTTCCAGTGTTTTGATTTATAGGAAGGCACTCCAAGAAAACAACCAGGAGCATAAAAATGTCTAAAAATACTAAAAATGTTTCTTAAGTGGCATTTTTGCAAACACTTAAAAATGGAAGAAACTTAATTCCACAGGCAAGGGAGTGATTAAAGAATTATGCTATAGTCATAGAATTAGATATTATACAGTCATTATGATTATAATTACAAATACCCAATTAAAATAAAATGTTTAGGATATAACCTTGTTTTATAAATATTATTAGATAAATATATTCTCAACTCTATTACATATACATACATATTTATACATGTATATGTACACATAGGAAAATCAGAATTGAAATAGTTTA
>PVJS01053110.1:0-13395 GCA_004027185.1 Glis glis | reverse complement strand
TTTTTTTTTTTTTTGCGGTACTGGGGATTGAACGCAGGGGCGTTCTACCTCCGCGCTACGCCCCCGGCCCTATTTTTTTATGCTTTATTTTTGAAACCGGGTCTCACGAAGTTGCAGAGGGCCTGACTAGGGAGAGAGAGAGAGAGGGACAGTGGGAGAGAGAGAGAGAGAGAGAGACAGAGACAGGGGGAGAGAGAGAGAGGAGAGAGGAGAGATAAATCACGCGCGCCCGCGCATGCGCGATGAGGTTGGCCGCGAACTCGGATCCTCCGGTCTCCGCCTCCCAAAGTACTGGGATTACAAGTGTGCATCACCACGCCCAGCCTCAGAGGCAGTCTACTTCTGAGCTACACCTCTAGCCCTATTTTATCTTTTATTTTGAAACAGGGTCTCACTAAGTTGCTGAGGCGGGCTTCGAACCTTTGATCCTCCTGTTTCAGCCTCCCAAATTCTGGGATTGTAGCTGTGTGCTACCATGCCCAGCTTCCCATATACTTTATTATTTTTTTTGTGGTAATGGGGATTGAACCCAGGGGCATTCTACCTCCGAGCTACACCCCCAGCCCTATTTTTAATTCTTTATTTTGAAACAGGGTCTCACTAAGTTGCGGAGGGCCTCACTAAGTAGCTGAGGCTGGCCACGAACCCAGATCCTCTGGTCTCAGCCTCCCAAGTACTGGAATGACAAGTGTGCGCCACCATGCCCGGCTCCCATATACTTTAAATTGTCTCTAAATTACTTAGGTAATTTAAGGAAATGTTGTATAAATAGTTATCCCTTGCTAATACAAGGGAAATGCTGTGTAAATAGTTATACTGTATTGTTTAGGAAGTAATGACAAAAAGTGTGCATACATTCAATACAGATGCATTTTTTTCTTGTTTTGAATGTTGTCAATCTGCAGTTTGTTGAATCTGCAGAAGTGAAACCCTGGGCTACAGGGGCCCAACTGTATTTACCTTATGGGGATTAAATGAGGTGGTTCTTGCAGGGGATTTAGCACAGTACCTGAAGGGTGCTAAACGCTGGATAAAATGGTGCTTTTCAGTAACAGGGCAGAGCAGGGGCTTGTGGGGACCACATTATGGGACAAGTGGCTCTGCCGGGTGTGCATAAAAGCAGGGGCAATGGGGCGGGCTGAGGTTGACCTCAGTGACTCACTGGCTATGAGGACAGCAGGGTGAATCTCAACTGAGTTGTGGCCCAGGAGCCTGAGTGGGCAACAGCCATTCTCTACTCTCAGGAATCACAGAGGAGCAGGTTCCAGGAGTGAGTGAGCTCAGATTTGTCCTGTTTGGTGTGAAAGGCCTGTGGGCCAGTCGGATAGAACTACGACAGTCACTGGATCTGCCAATCCAGGACTCCAGGAAAAGATGAGTTCCAGAGGTTTCCACCTATAGGTGGCAGCTTCAGTGGTGAGGGTAGACAGAATGTCTATGTTTAGGAGTTAGAGAAAGAGTAGCCCAAGAGTTGAGATCAGGGATGGAGCTGTGCTCTAAAGAGGAGAGAGAGGAAGGAAGGAAGGAATGGTGAGCAGGAGTGGATGTTGGCGAAAGGTCATGGGAAATCAAGGAGCACGAGGTGGCAGTTGGATGTTGCTACAGGACGGCCTTGCCATCCTTGGCCATGGTATGTGTGTGGGTGTGGGTATGGGGGAACCAACCCCAGACTGCATGGAATTGAGGTGTCAACTCCAAGGCAGGGATTTCGTCTGTTCCTTTTGTGTCCCTGGTTTCCAGCATGGTGCCTGGTATACAGTAGATACTTAAAAAAAAAAGTGAATGAAAGTGAGGAAATCTGAATGGCATGTGGAAAGAGGTAGTGGAGGGTGGAGCTGGAGAGAAGTTTGCAGGTGGGAGAGCAGGAAGTTGCAGGTTTTCCTGTCTGGTGGCTTCCATCTTCTCCTGGAACTGGTAGGCGAAGTGATGGGAGAGAAGGCAGGCGGAGGTGGGGGGCGTGGAGGAATCGTGGAGTTGTGAGGAGAGGGCTGGGGCTTTCGAGGACTTGGGCACAGAGGGTGGCAAGGGAGGGACTGGAACACAAGGTTACAGCCAGCTGGGGTTGGAAGATAAAGGCCTGGAGACTTGACAGATTGGAGGATAGTGGTGGCATCCAGGAGCCCAGAGAGCATGAGAGGGGAGAACTAGTTCTGGTCAGTGCCCAGGAGGTGGTGAGCTTGCAAGGAGCAGTTGGGGCTGGTCCAGCTCTGCATCCCCAGGGGGCTTCTGTAGGATGAGGCATAGGACTAGAATATAGGGTTTTGCGGGTGGGCTTAATAGGGGGATGACTGTCAGAGGCTGGAGTCCAGGAGAAAATGAACAGGTTAGGGAGCTTAGATAGCAAGCCCTGCCTATGCAGGACGATGGCATGCCTTGGCTCTGAAGAATCTTTTCTGCCATTTGCCTCAGTTATTCCCCAGCTTAGAAAGAACTATCCATGGCTCCCTGTCACCCTCCGTGCCCTTCCACATGAACCGGGGCCCAGTGACCACCCTAAGCACATCTCCCATACCGGGTTCCTTCATCATATAACAAACCTTTGATGTGTTTTCACCCCATGTTTTTGGTTTGGGAAATGGAGGCCCAGGAAGGGCAAGTAGCTTGCCTGAGGTCACCCCACACATGGAGGTGGTGGAGCTGGGATTTAGATCCCCACAGCTCACACTCTATGGTCAGGACAGTTGGTGGCCTGGCATTCCAGCCCTCCTTGGCATAGTACCCTTACCCCAGGCCTCCTCTGCAGCCTCACCCCTGCCTCTTCCTGCTTAGAGTTCAGATCTCCAACCAGACCATCTTGGTTTAAGTCTGACTTGGCTTCTACTTTGTAGCTGTAGGACCTTGAACAAGTTTCTTGACCTCTCTGGGCCTCATTTTCCTTAACTGTAAAAAGGAGATAATGATCTCCTGAGGCTGTTGTGAGGTTTAAATGCTTAATGCAAAGAACAGTACCTGGCAGGTAGTAAAGCCTGGATAAACACGTGTTATTATTACTGTAGTCATCATCATCACCATCACCACAGGATGAATCGGCCTTTAGTCCTGCCGCCTCTAGTGCAGGACTCCATGTTGTCTCCATGTTGACTCTCCTGGGCATAGGCACAGGCTCTACCCTCTTCCTTCTCTCCCCTTGCTGGAATAACAGAATCCTGACCATGTTCCTCATAGTCTTGGTTCAGGCATTGTCTCTTCAGCGTGCTCCCCTGTCCTGGTCCCTGGGTTGATTTACCATGTCCCTTACCACCTCAGTTACGGTGGACTGTGTCTCATAGCAAGAACCCTATTTCACCTGCTCCGTGCCCAATGGAAGCTGGATGCTTGATATCAGTAGGATCCTCCAGTGCTGTTGGCTGCCACTCATATTTAATAATTGCAAGGGAGCCTGGTATGGTGGCTCACGCCTGTAATGTCAGTACTTAGAAAGCTGGGACAGGAGAGCCGGGCGTGGTGGCGCACACTTGTAATCCCAGTACTTTGGGAGGCGGAGACCGGAGGATCCGGGTTCACGGCCAACCTCAGCGCGCATGCGCGCGCACAATCGATCGATGGATAGATCGATCGGTCTCTCTCTCTCTGTCCCTCTCTCTCTCTCGATATCTCTCTCCCTCTCTCTCTCTACCTAGTGAGGCCCTCCGCAACTTCGTGAGACCCGGTTTCAAAAATAAAGCATTAAAAAATAGGGCTGGGGGCATAGCGCGGAGGTAGAACGCCCCTGCGTTCAGTCCCCGGTACCACAAAAAAAAAAAAAAAGAAAAGATAAGAAAGCTGGGACAGGAGGATTGCAGGTTCACAGCCACCTCAATTTTTTGTGTGTGTGTGTGGTACTGGGGATGGAACCCAGGGGTCCTTCTACCTCCGGGCTACACCCCCAGACCTATTTTTTTAAATTTTTTTATTTGGAAATGGTCTTGCTAAGTTGCGGAGGGCCTCACTAAGTAGCTGAGGCTACCTTCGAACCTGCAATCTTCTGGTCTCAGCCTCCCAAGTATTGGGATTACAAGCGTGTGCTACCACGCACGGCCCACCTCAATTTAGCAAGACCCTATTTCAAAGTAAACTAAAATAAGAGCTGGGTGTAGTGGTGTATGCCTGTAATCCCAGTACTTGGGAGGCTAAAACTGGAGGATCACAGGTTCAAGGACAGCCTCAGCAAGTAGTGAGACTCATTAACCTAGCAAGACCCTGTTTCAAGATAAGAAATAAAATCGGGCTGGAGGTATAGATCGAAGGTAGAATGCCTCTGGGTTCAATTCCCAGTACCATACACACAAAAAAATGAATGAATAAGCCATGCGTGGTGGCACATGTTTGTAATCCCAGTACTTGGGAGGCTGAGACAGGAGGATCTGGGTTCGCGGCCAGCCTCAGCTACTTGGTGAGGCCCTCCGCAACTTAGTGAGACCCTGTTTCAAATGAAAGAATTAAAAAAAAATGGGGCTGGGGGTGGAGTTCGGAGGTAGGAGGCCCCTGGGTTCAACCCCCAGTACTGCAAAAAAAAAAAAAGAATGAATAAAATTGAGCCAGGTGTGGTAGCACATGCTTGTAATCCCAGTACTTGGGAGGCTGAGACCGGAGGATCTGGGTTCATGGCCAGCCTCAGCTACTTAGTGAGGTCCTCCGCAACTTAGTGAGACCCTGTTTCAAAACAAGGCTGGGGTGTAGCTTGGAGGTAGAATGACTCCCCCGCCCCATTCAATCCCCAGTACCAAAAATAAATCCTTTTTTTTTTTTGCGGTACTGGGGATTGAACCCAGGGGCATTCTACCTCTGGGCTACACCCCCAGCCCTATTTTTTATTCTTTATTATGCCCCTGCGTTCAATCCCCGGTACCGCAAAAAAAATAAAAAATAAAAAATAAAATAAAATAAAATAAGGCTGGGGGTGTAGCTCATGGCCAGCCTCAACAATTTAGCAAGACCATGTTTCAAAATAAAAATTAATATAGGGCTGGGGATGTAGCTCAGAGGTAGAATTCCTGGGTTCAATTCCTAGTACCACCAAAAAAAATGCAATTGGACTGGTTGGCTCCAGCCATGAAAGGGTCTGGGAGACTTCTGGAAGTGAAGGTACTGGAGGTACTGGAGGTACTGGAGCTATGCCTTGGAGGGGCTGGGGTGGTCCGTCTTTGTGGCATAGGCGCATAGCATATGCAGAATGAGTTGGCACTAGACAGCATTGTTTGTCTGTAGGCGGTAGGTGGTTTGGCCTGGCTCTTGTGGAATGTGATGCAGAAACACATCTGGGGGCCTGTGAGTGCTCCCATGAAAGGGATTTCCTTCCAAGTGCAGACAATCCAGGAGGGCTACAAGGAAGCGGTGGCAGATGATCTGGGACTCACAGCTGAGTCTGAGTGGGTAGAGAGGCTTTGGATGGAGGAGTCAACTGAGTGGAAAGAAAAAAGGGTCAGAAGTGGGTTGAGGGTAGGTTTTTATACCTTCTCATTCTTAAAACTGGAGAGATTTCTGAGACAGGAGGATTGCAAGTTTGCAGCCAGCCTCAGCAATTTAGCGAGACCTTGTTTCCAAATAAAACAGGACTGAAGGTGTAGCTAGAGGTAGAAGACCACTGGGTTCCATCCCCAGTACCACCAAAAAAAAAAAAAAAAAGAGAGATTTGGCCAGGCGTGGTGGCACATACCTGTAATCCCAGTACTTGGGAGGCCGAGACAGGAAGATTACAAGTTTGCGAGACAGGAGGATTCCAGCCTCACCAATTTATTGAGACCATGTTTCAAAGTTTAAAAACTTTTAAAAAGGGCTGGGGGGGGCGGGTATCTTGGAGGTAGAACTCCCCTGGGTTTGATATCCAGTAGCCCCCCCCAAAATTAGAGTTTTGCAAATGTTCATTGGTTGAGCGGAAAGAATCAGGACTAAAGGGCCAGAAGGGAGGGAGGACGGTAGGAAGGGACAAGAGGGTGAATGCACCTGTGTTCCCTAAAATGTCACCTGAGGTTCTGGAGTATGCCTCGTAGGTTTTGTTTTGAGTCAGGGTCTTGTTATATTGCCCTGGACTGACTCCAAACGCCTGGGCTCAAGGGATCCTCCTGCTTTGGTCTTCTGAATAGCTGAGACTACAGGTGCCTGCCACCCTGTCCACCTGCCTGGCAGTTTCATTATTTATGTATTTATTTATTTATTTACTGGGGATTGAACCCAGGGGCATTCTACCTCCAAGCTACACCCCCAGCCCTATTTTTTTATTCTCTTTTTTTTTGTGGTACTGGGGATTGAGCCTGGGGCATTCTACCTCCGAGCTACACCCCCAGCCCAATTTTTTATTCTCTCTTTTTTTTATTCGGTACTGGGGATTGAACCCAGGGGCATTCTACCTCCCAGCTACACCCCCAGCCCTATTTTTTTATTCTTTATTTTGAAACAGGGTCTCACTAAGTTGCGGAGGGCCTTATTAAGTAGCTGAGGTTGGCCACAAACCCCGATCCTCCAGTCTCAGCCTCCCAAGTACTGGGATTACAAGCGTGCGCCACCTCGCCCAGCTTATTCTTTATTTTGAAATGGTCTCAGTAAGTTGCAGAGGGCCTCACTAAGTAGCTGAGGCTGGCCGTGAACCTGTGCTCCTTCTCACTCAGCCTCCCAAGTACTGGGATCACAAGTGTACGCCACCATGCCCAGCTCAGTTTTATTTTTTATTTATTTATTTTTGCGGTACTAGGGATTGAACCCAGGGCATTCTACCTCCGGGCTACACCCCCAGCCCTATTTTTTTATTCTTTATTTTGAAACAGGGTCTCACTAAGTTGTGAAGAGCCTCACTAAGAGCTGAGGCAGGCCTCCTTTCTCAGCTTCCCAAGTATTGGGATTACAAGCGTGCGCTACTACGCCCGTACCTGGCAGTTTTACATGACACAAAATCATGGCTTAATCCTGTTAGTTTTGAAAACTAACAACTTTTGAAAACTATTAGGTGCAGCCAGGTATGATGGTGTATACATGTAATCCCATTACTTGGGAGGCTGAGACAGGAGGATCGCAGGTTCAAGGACAGCCTTAGCAATTTAGCAAGGCCCTCTGCAACTTAGTGAGACCCTGTTTCAAAAAAAAAAAAAGAGTTGGGTGTGGTAGCGCACACTTGTAATCCCAGTACTTAGGAGGCCGAGACCGGAGGATCTGGGTTCGCGGCCAGCCTCAGCTACTTAGTGAGGCCCTCCGCAACTTCGTCAGACCCGGTTTCAAACTAAAAAGTATAAAAAATAGGGCCGGGGGTGTAGCTCGGAGGTAAAATGCCCCTGGGTTCAATCCCCAGTACTGCAAAAAAAATAAATGAAGCCAAGCATGGTGGCACAAGCTTGTAATCCCAGTACTTGGGAAGCTGAGACAGGAGGGTCACAGGTTCACGGCCAGCCTCAGCAACTTGTTGAGACCCTGTTTCAAAATAAAGAAAAAATAGGGCTACGGATATAACTTGCAGGTAGAATGCCCCTGAGTTCCATTCCTTGTATAAAAATAAATAAATAAAAGAGGCTGGGAGTGTAGCTTGGAGGTAGAATGCTCCTGGTTCGGTTCAATCCTCAGTACCAAAACAAACAAAAATTATCAGGTGCTATTGTATCTTTAACACCTCTCAAGTGGTTTTTATTATTTATTTATTTTTTGTGGTACTGGAGATTCAACCCAGAAGCATTCTACCTTCGAGCGACCTCCCCAGCCCGATTTTATTTCTTATTTGGAAACAGGGTCTCTCTAGGTTGCTGAGCATCTCATCACTTGCTGAGGCTGTCCTCGAACCTTCGATCCTCCTGTCTCAGCCTCCCAACTCCTAGGATTACAAGGATTACAAGTCCTAGGATTACACCACCATATCCGGCACAATACTGGGTTTAAGTACTAAGGGGATGATTTAAAGCCACGCGTGGTGGTGCACACCTGTAATCCCAGTACTTGGGAGGCTGAGACCGGAGGATCCGGGTTCGCGGCCAGCCTCACCTACTTAGTGAGGCCCTCCGCAACTTCGTGAGACCCAGTTTCAAAATAAAGTACAAAATATAGGGCCGGGGGGTGTAGCTTGGAAGTAGAACACCCCTGGGTTCAATCCTTGGTACTGCAAAAAAAATAAATAAATAAAATAAGTAAATAAACAAACAAACAAAAAGGCCTGGGGATGTAACTTGGAAGAATGCCTTTGGGTTCAATCCCCATTACCAAAACAAGATTTATGGGTGGTGGGAGGAGGTTAAGGTAAGGTTTCCTGGGCCCCATTCATTGCTCTTACAGCCCACGTAGTCCAGTGAGAATTTTTTTTTTGAGGTACCAGGGATTGAACCCAGGGGTGTTCTACCTCCGAGCTACACCCCCAGCCCTATTTTTTATACTTCATTTTGAAACCGGGTCTCACGAAGTTGTGGAGGGCCTCACTAAGTAGCTGAGGTTGTCCGCGAACACAGATCCTCCCGTCTCAGCCTCCCAAGTACTGGGATTACAAGTGTGCACCATCACGCCCAGCTCAGTGGGAATTTTCTGATGTACCCTTGAGAACTAATGAATTAGAAGACAGTTGTCAAACTGAATCCAGAGGAACTTTAGTGTCCCACACAGTGTTAATACATTATCTTAGGAGAGGGTTCTTTGAGATGTTTTGTGTATGTGTGTGTATTTGTGGTACTAGGGATGGAACCCAGGGGCATTCTACCTCTGAGCCCTATTTTATTTTTATTTTATTATCCCAAGCCCTATTTTATTTTTATTTGGAAACAGGGTCTCACTAAGTAGCTGAGGCTGGCCGCGAACCTCCTGTCTTTGCTTCTCAAGTACTGGTATTACAAGCGTGCGCCACCACGCCCAGCTATGAAATGTTTGGGAAGCCCTCCCATTCACTGCATGTTGGATTAGTCAAGGCTCTTGGAGTGCTGGGGTTAGGAAACCTGTTTAACTTTGTTCAGACCTCATTTGTCTTCGTACTTTCAATACCTGGGACCTACCAGGCTTTCCATAAACCTCGAGTGAATAAATGCAAAGCTGTGAACCAGGTGTGGTGGCACACGCTTGTAATCCCAGTACTTGGGAGGCTGAGACAGGAGGATTGCAGGTTTGTGGCCAGCCTCAGCTACTTAGTGAGACCCCGTTTCAAAATAAAAGAATAAAATAGGGCTAGAGGTGTAACTTGGAGGTAGAATGCCCCTGGGTTCCATTCTTAGTACCACACACACGAAAATAGGGCTGGGATCCGGGCATGGTGGTGCATGCTTGTAATCCCAGTACTTGGGAGGCTGAGACAGGAGGATTGTAGGTTTGTGGCCAGCCTCAGCTACTTAGTGAGGCCCTCCTCAACTTAGTGAGACCCTGTTTCAAAATAAAGAATAAAAAATAGGGCTGGGGGTGTAGCTCGGAGGTAGAATGCCCCTGGGTTCAATCCCCAGTTCCGCAAAACAAACAAAAAACAAAAAGGTCTGGGATGTAGCTCAGAGGTAGTGTTCCTGGGTTCAATCCCCAGTACCCTCCCTCTACAACACAACAAAAAATGCAAAGGTGAGCTGGGCATGGTGGCGCACGCTTGTAATCCCAGTACTTGGGAGGCGGAGACCGGAGGATCCGGGTTCGCGGCCAGCCTCAGCTACTTAGTGAGGCCCTCCGCAACTTCGTCAGACCCGGTTTCAAAATAAAGGATAAAAAATAGGGCCGGGGGTGTAGCTTGGAGGTAAATGCCCCTGGGTTCAATCCCCGGTACCGAAAAAAAAAAATTGCAAAGGTGTAGACGAGGTGTATTGGGGAGGAGTACTCAGTGGAAACTTTAAGTAGTTCATACTTGCTTGATTAATTCAATCAACAAATGTGCAACAAACTGTTTTTTGCATCTGGATACTACAGAAGTGAAAAAGGCCAAATTTGCCCTTGTGGAGCTTACATTCTAGTTAGAGAAATGGTAATCAAATAGAGAAAAGGCTGTAAGTTCGTTCAGTCAGCATTGGGCAGCTGGCCATCAAGATGGCGGAGATAGCTGGGTACGGTGGAGCACGCCTGTAATCCTAGTACTTGGGAGGCTGAGACAGAAGGATCCACAGGTTCGCGGCCTGCCTTAGCAACTTAGCGAGGCCCTCTGCAACTTAGTGAGACCCTGTTTCCCAATAAAAAAAAAAATAGTTCTGGGTGTGTAGATCAGAGGCAGAATGCCCAAGTTCAGTCCCTAGTACCACACACACAAAAAAAGATGGCGGAGATAAGTAGAAGAGATGAGAAATGCTAATGAACCACCATAATTTAGCAAGGAAGAAATCAAGAAGCCCAAAGGTAGGGAGCTGGGGTCTGCTTACAGATCCCTTTGGCATTACATCAAATAGTGTGCACAGTGTTTGTGTGGTTATTTGGCCAAATGTTTTAAAAGCTGTAAGGCCTGCAAACTGTAATTACCCCATTTGATCTTACAGCAGCCCTGTGGGCAGGCAGAGTCTGGATCATTATCTTCATTTTATAAATGAGGCCTCTCCGGCTCAGGGAGAGGAATGGACTTGCCCAGGGTCTTGCATCCAGTTAGTGGTGGAGTTGGGTCCCAAACCCAGGGCTCTTGGCCCAAGGCCTGGAGCTTGTTCCCACCCTGTGTGGGCCTGGAGAGAGCTGGGATGAACTATTGGGTGTGTGGGATTGTGGGCTTCCTGAAAACTGAGGCTGAGGTCTCTGTCTCCCCCTTGTGGCCGGCAGGTGCTATGACAAGCGTCTGTGGCCTCGAATGGACCTGAGCCGGCGGAAATCGTTAACCCCGCCCATGCTCAGTGGGGTAGTTCGCCGCCAGCCCCGGGCCCTGGACCTCAGCTGGACAGGTGTTTCCAAGAAGCAGCTCATGTGGCTTCTTAACCGACTGCAAGGTAGGGTGGGGTGGCGAGTCACGATAGGGTAGGGACAGGCCTGGGATGGAGACCACCTAGTACCTTCTTCCTGATCCCCTTGTCCCCTAGGCCTGCAGGAGTTGGTGCTCTCTGGCTGCTCCTGGCTCTCCGTCTCTGCCCTTGGCTCAGCCCCTCTGCCGGCCTTGCGGCTCCTGGACCTCCGCTGGATTGAGGATGTTAAGGACTCCCAGCTCAGAGAGCTGCTACTGCCTCCACCAGACACCAAGCCAGGTATGGCCTCCATGTGCTCATCTGTAGAATGGGTTGGGCGAGGTGGGCGTAAGGCCTCTAAGGTCTCTTGATTCATGCTGGGTGTTAATATATTCAAAGAAAGAGAACACATGAGTTTGAACAGGAAAGCCCTTGGCCCTTGTTCATTTATTTACTTGCCTGCTATGTGCTTTTGAACTGAGTTTTAAAGGATGGGGATTTCCCAGGGAGTATGAGGCTCCATTAGCAGTTTGGTGGGGCACGAGGCCTATATTGTCAGAGAGAGGCTTGGTCACTTTGGAGGTCTTATGGAGGTGGGGGTGGGGACACTGAATCCTCAGGGCTCCTCATGAAGCCAGGAGATAGGATGCTCACAGTATCCTTTCTGGCCCCTGCCAGCCTCTTCACACTAGAACCAGCAGAACCATCTAGAAGGGCATATCTGGCCATGTCATCCCTGTGCCCTAAACTCTCATTGTTCCCCAGTACTCTCTGGATAAAGACCAGTATTTTACCTCAGTTGCTGAGGCCTGGCATGACTTGGTTCCCACTGACCTTGCAGTCCTAGTACCTCAGCCACCTCAACCTCCTTGCCAAGTTCCCTCTAGTCCCAGGCCCTTTCCCCACGCCTCTTTGCCTCTTATGCTCTATCCTCCTTCATGTACTCAATACCTAATCATCCTTCCGGCCTCAGCATAAATGCCCCTCCTTAGGAGCCCTCCTTAGACCTCTTCCACCCCACCTCCCTTCCTTGAGCTCTGAGTCCTCCCAGCTTCGGGACTGGCCCCTCCCAGCATGTCACTGTACAGGCGGGAAGTGATCTGATTAAGATGTTTCCTCCCGCTGGGCTCTGGCTTTGAACCTGTGATCCTTCTGTCTCAGACTAGGACTTCCTTTTTTTTTTTTTTTTTTTTTTGGCAGTACTGGGGATTGAACCCAGGGGTATTTTACCTCCGAGATACACCCACGGCCCTATTTTTTATACTTTATTTTGAAACCGGGTCTCACGAAGTTATGGAGGGCCTCACTAAGTAGCTGAGGCTGGCTGCGAACCCGGATCCTCTGGTCTCTGCCTCCCAAGTACTGGGATTACAAGCATGCACCACCATGCCCAGCTAGGACTTCCTTTTCTAAGTTCTTTGACAACTCTCTTTTCCTGAATCCCTTCTTCCCTCCCCACTGTCCTTCACAGCAGCCCTGGAAGAGGGATAGGGAAGCAATTAGGATTCCTCCCGTTTTCTGGGCAAGACACTAGAGGCCCAGTTGATTCAACAAGGGGTTGCAAACCACATGGGCAGAGCCAAGCCAGAGCACTTACCCTTTTCCATTCTTACTAGAATTGGACTGAGCTGGAAAGATATAGGCAGAGCCAGCCGGGTGTGGTGGTGCACGCTTGTAATCCCAGTACTTGGGAGGCTGAGACAGGAGATCGCAGGTTTGCCACCAGGCTCTGCAACTTAGTGAGACCCTGTTTCCAAATAAAAAATAGGGCTGGGTGTGTAGCTCAGAGGTAGAATGCCCCTCGGTTCAATCCCCAGTGTCAAAAAAAAAAAAAGAAGAAAAAGAAAAAGGAGGTGAGGTGGGCATTGGGAATGGTGTGTTGCATGAGGTGAGAAAGTGCTGGCTGGCTAGCAGGCAGACCAGCCCTTGCCTCCTGTCATACTCATTTCAGTTCAAGCCCTTTATCAGGAGTTTGTAGAAAGAAGCCTCACCTGTTGTGCAGGTTAGGGCTTCACACCCACTTTTCCTGGCTCTCTGACTTCCTGCAGCATTTCCACAGTGAAACATAAAGGTCTTTTACTTCCTGGCTTTTGCCTTCTGCCTGGTGTATTCTCCCACCTCGCCACATGTTCACACCCTTGAAGGCGCAGCTTAAATACCACCACCTCAGTGAAATCCTCACTGATACCTACACCCCCCGCCCCTAAGCCAGAAGTGACCTTTCCTCTAAAAGCCTTTAGCTGTGGTGCAAGGTTGGGGAATCTGTAAATGTACTCCTTCTCCAGGCTCTCAGCTCCTCAAAGGCAAGAGAAGGGGGTAAAATTCAGGGCATGCCATATTGAGTGCCTCCAGAGGAGGCCTGGCAGGTAACAGAAGTGACAAGTTGGGCAGGACCTTAGGGAGTGGCACTGGCAGCCCTGTTCCAGCTAATCATTGTCAAATGGAAAGGGTAGCCCAGTGACTCCAGATCTCACAGGTTTTCAAGGAAAAGCTCCATATCTAGAGTTCTTTATAAAAGTGTCCTTTTTGTAGTGTTAGTCATTCATTTAAGAAAAATTTGACGCCGGGCGTGGTGGCGCACGCTTGTAATCCCAGTACTTTGGGAGGTGGAGACCGGAGGATCCGGGTTCGCGGC
>PVJS01053109.1:0-13394 GCA_004027185.1 Glis glis | reverse complement strand
TGTATGTGTGTGTGTGTATGTGTGTGTGTTACTGAGGATTAAATCCAGGGGAGTTTTACCTCTAAGCTATACCCCCAGCCCTCTTTTACTTTTGATTTTGTAACAGGCCTCATTAACTTGTCCAGGATGACCTCGAACTTGCGATCCTCCTATCTCCACCTCCCAAGTGCTGGGATTACAGACGTGTACCACCACACCCAGGTTGAAATTCTATAGTTCTAAGAGGAGCTTTATAAACATTCTTTAGTTTCATTCCACCATCAGTATAGGAGGATGGTTGGATAATATCAAAGCTCTGAGTGTGTCGGCTTATGTTTAGATTCTTGTATTCCCTCTCTGTATCTCTCAGAGTATTGTGACACAGAAAATAAAAATAGACTAGGGTCCCTAGGTGCAGATCACAGAATATAGGTATCTTGGTTCATCTCCTTTCCTTAAAGCCAAACAAAATTTAAGAAGAATGGAAAATAGAAAAATAAAAACCCCACCATTGCCAGGCATGGTGGAGCACACCTGTAATTCCAGTCCTTGGGAGGCTGAAACAGGAGGATCATAGGTTCGAGGTGAGCCTCAGCAATTTAGTGAGACCCTTAGCAACTTAGCAAGATACTATTTCAAATAAAAACCAAAAAGGGCTGGGGGTGTAGCTCAGTGGTAGAATGCCCCTGAGTTCAATCCCCAGTACCAAAATCAAACACCTATTTGTTGTTGTTTGACTTCTTAATGCTTGCCATTCTAATTGGGGTGAGAACAAATCTTAGAGTAGTTTTGATTTGCATCTCCCTGATTGCTAATGATGATGAACATTTTTTCATGTATCTCTTGGCCATTTGTATCTCTTCTTTCGTGAAGTGTCTATTAATTTCAGTTGCCCACTTCTTGATTGGATTATTTGTTTTTTTTTAGTGTAAAGTCTTTTAAGTTCTTTGTATATCCTAGATATTAGACCTCTGTCAGAGGGATAGCTTGCAAAGATCTTCTCCATTCCGTAGGCTTTCTCTTTAGGCTCTTGATGATTTCCTTTGATGAGCAGAAGCTTTATAGTTTAATGCTATCCCACTTATTAATTCTTGTTTTAATTTCCTGTGCTTTGGAGGTCTTGTTGAGGAAGCTTCTACCTGTGCCTATATGATGGAGTGTTGGATCTATGGCTTCTTCTAATAATTTCACAAACTCTGGTCTAACTTCCAGGTCTTTGATCCATCTCGAGTTGACTCTTGTGCAGGGTGAGAGGTAAGGATTTAGTTCCATTTTTCTACAGGTAGATAACCAGTTTTCCCAGCACCATTTGTTGAAAAGACTGTCCTTTCTCCAACGTATGTGTTTAGCACCTTTGTCGAAAATCAATTGACTATAAGTTTGTGAACTTGTTTCTGTATCTTCTATTCTGTTCCACTGGTCTATGTGTCTGTTTTTGTGCCAATACCATGCTGATTTTATTACTATAGCTCTGTAGTACAATTTGAAGTCAGGAATTGTGATGCCTCCTGCATGGTTCTTATTGCTGAGAATTACTTTGGCTATTCTGGGTCTTTTGTTTCTCCATATAAAATTAATGACTGATTTTTCTAGATCTGTGAAAAATGATGTTGGTATTTTGATAGGGATTGCATTGACTCTGTAGATTATTTTTGACAGAATGGTCATTTTGATAATATTTATTCTGCCTATCCAGGGGAGATCTTTCCATCTTCTAAGATCTTCTTCGATTTCTTTCATCAGTGTTCTATAGTTTTCATTGTAGAGGTCTTTTACCTCTTTGGGTAAGTTTATTCCTAGGTATTTGATTGGTTTTGAAGTTATTGTGAATGGAATTGTTTTCTGGATTTCTTTCTCAGTGGATTCATGGTTGGCATATATGAAAGCTACTGATTTTTTTAGGTTGATCTTGTATCCTGCTACTTTGTTGAATTTGTTAATTAGTTCTAGTAGATTTTTGGTTGAGTTATCTGGGTCTTCTAGATATAGGATCATATCATCTACAAATAAAGATAATTTTAATTCTTCTTTTCCTATTTGAATTCCTTTGATATCCTTCTCTTGTCTTATTGCTCTGGCAAGATTTTCGAGGACTATATTGAAAAGGAGTGGTGATAGTGGGCATCCTTGTCTTGTTCCTGTTTTGAAGGGGAATTCCGGCAATTTTCCCCCATTCAATATTAGAATGGCAATCATTAAGAAGTCAAACAACAACAAATGTTGGCGAGGATGTGGGGAAATTGGGACTCTTCTACACTGTTGGTGGGATTGCAAACTAGTTCAACCACTATGGAGATCAGTGTGGAGATTCCTCAGAAAACTGGGAATGGATCCACCATGTGATCCAGCTATACCACTATTGGGTATCATACCAAAGGGATTGGAACTAGAAAATTACAGTAATATATGCATAACCATGTTCATAGCAGCACAATTCACAGTGGCCAAATTATGGAACCAACCTAGGTGTCCATCAACAGATGAGTGGATTACAAAATTGTGGGAAATACACACAATGGAATTCTACTCAGCAATAAAGAAGAACAAAATAACATCATTTGCAAGAAAATGGAAGGATCTAGAGAACATTATGTTAAGTGAGATCAGCCAATCACAAAAAAAGAAGGGACATATGTTTTCATTAATATGTGCAACCTAGGGAGTAGTGGGGACACACAAGGGACTCTGGTTGATAATGGAGAACCCTCAGTGGGGCAAGGGAAGTGGTACAAGGGAAGGGGAAGGGCAAGAAAGAAGTGAATCAGTGGAATTACTATCATAAACAATGTGTACATGTGAGAATATACCAACATCATTCTTGGTACTTCATATGGGTGGGGGGAGCAGAGGGGACACTAAGAGCTGTGTGCATATATGTTACCATCAAAGAGATATTCATTGTGATGTGAGACTCCAATGCACCAATGAAAACATGTTAAAAAAAACACCCCACGATCTTCCATTAGACTAGGAGACAGCCACAACTCCAAACCCCAGCACCTGAGGAATAAATGTGAAGTAGGGTAAAACTGAGACCTAACTGAGGGGAGATGGAAGAATGGACATGAAGCCGAGCGTGGTGGCACAGGCCTGTAATCCCAGTACTCGGGAGACTGAGACAGGAGAATCACAGGTTCGCGGCCAGCCTCAACAACTTAGTGAGGCTCTCCACAACTTTGCAAGATCCTGTTTCAAAATAAAAATAAATAAAAAAAATAGGGC
Organism: Glis glis; assembly: GCA_004027185.1. Classification (NCBI taxonomy): domain Eukaryota; kingdom Metazoa; phylum Chordata; class Mammalia; order Rodentia; family Gliridae; genus Glis; species Glis glis. The sequence goes on along the minus strand of PVJS01053109.1, from coordinate 10,193 downwards.
TGGGGGTATAGCTCACAGGTAGAATGCCCCTGGTTTTAATCCGTACTACCACACACACACACACACACACACACACACACACACACAAAGAATAGACACTAACCTCTGTGGACACACACACACACACACACAAAGAATAGACACTAACCTCTGTGGATCATTGATGGGACATATAGTAGCCACTGCTGGCTAGCTGTCAGGCCTAGGAACATGGGCAGGACCCAAAATTCCCTATGTCCTGCTCCCAGCTATGGAGCAAGGCCAGTTTGATACTGAGAATATGGAAGCTCAGGGGCAAAAGGAGCATGACTGGACATGGGTTTACAGCAGAGGCAGTGCCTGGTGTGAGCAAGGTTCTCTACCAAACATGATACCCCCAGGGGACACTGGCAATATCTGATATTTTTCATTGTCACAGTTGGGAGTAGGCTGTTACAATTGGAATCACGTGGGTAGAGGCCAAAGACGCTCTACCCATTTCATATGAACACACATCTCTACAAGGAAGGATGATACCGCTCAAAATGTTCATAGTGCCAGGATTGAGAAGCTCTCTGAACTTGAACACATTATTTAACCTTTCTGGACCTTAGTTTCCTTGTGTGAAGAATAAAACCAATAAATGCCTACTTTCTTTATTGAGTTGTTGTGCTGGTTAAGTCAGATGTGTTATAAAATGAGGTAATGTTTTGCACAGAGCTTGAAAAATTGTACTCAATACCTGCTGGCATTTTTTTCTTTTCTCTATCTCTTTAAAAGGTACAAGTGCATCTTTTTGGCTTTATGGCCCATAGCCCATCCTTGACACCATTCTGCCTCAATGAATCATCTTTAGCAAAAGCTTTTGTTCTCCAGCACTTTGAGTGTCTGCCCCACTGGTAATGGTATAACTAAAAACACGTATAGGAAGGAATCAAGTTATGGCCAAGGAAAGTCTGATTCAACTAATTGGTCCAACATACTACTATGATTTTTAGATTAAGGATCATAATCCACCATTTCAACTTTACTGGCCAAATTAGAGTAAAGCACAGGCCATCTAAACCCTTGGATAATTAACTCTTCTTAGGTATATCTTTTCTCAATTATTGGAGATTTAGACATGTAAGCACCACCATTCTTTTAAACATTTTTAAAAACCTTTCTAAAGTGAACTATATACCTCTGTGTGTCTTTAACAGACTACATTCAATAGTTTAAGCATTTCTTCATGACTCAAATTAATTACTACGAGCAGCGATTATGCTTCCATACAATGACGGCTTTAGGATCTTCTGAAGTTTGTTGGATCTTAATCCACACATTAAATAGCCTCTGGACCACTTGTGCTTTTTGATCTTTTGTTTACATTAACTAAGAGGGTTTTTTTTCCCTGCCTATCTTCTTGTTATAACATTTCAAACTAGCTTTCCCCTCAAACATTAGTGTAAGGCCAAGGGTGGATTGAAAATTTTAGGAGCCTGAAGCTTATATAATTGGTGGTTGTAGCCATAGATGTGCTCTTTAAGAAAGAATACAATGTTACAAATATGAAATTATATACCAAATTGTACAGTGGGTATATTCCTGGAAGACATTCCCAGTCTGGTTAAGCGAGAAATGATGTTAAGAATACACAGAGCGACTGTAAAATATACAAACATCCCAATAAACCCTAATCAACCCCTACTTAGATGGAGCTAAAAAAATGCATTTAAACTCTCCTGTGCCATCTGACAAGAGGTGATGCGTGCTGGAGGGCAAGTCAGAGTGGCACAGGTGGTTGGAGCCAGTTGTGATTGAAATAGCTTTGCTGTTTTAAAAACCTCATGACCTGGTGAACCCGTGCTGGAGTCGTTCACCATGGACCTGCCTCTGCAGTGCTCTAATACAGTGCTACTCTCTTCTCTCTTCTCACTTATTACGAACAAGAGACTCAGAGCCAACCTTGACAGAACTGTGTAGGGAGGAAGAATGAACCGGCTCTGAATGATGATGGAGGGCATCTCCTTGGTCAAGTGTAGAGACTTGTGTGCATAGAATTTGAGACGTGTATAATGTGTCTCTTTGGCTTGTTTCTTACTTCTAGCTGTGTTTTATCAGGTGGGGACAAACTAGTTGATCTTTTAGGGTCATTTCTTGTGAGTATTCTCTTAGTATAAATGCTTTTGAGTTTAGGTTTGGTTAAAGCAACATGACTATATGAAGCCAGAACCTTTTTCAGTTGTTAAAAAATTTCAAGACTTGGCCTCTTAAGATTTCTTATAAAAAGTAAATGTTTGTGTCTCCCTTTGTTCCTCTTTACCAGATTAAAAAAAATATTCTGAAATATTCTTAGACTTAAAGAAAAGCTACAAAGAAAGTTCAGAGATCCCTGATATCCTTTATCCAGTCCCTAACAATATCTTATATTACCATAGTACAATTATGAAAACAGGAAATTAACATTGATATACTACTAATAATTAATCTATAGACCCTACTCAAATTTTTCCAGTTTTTCCAATAATGTCTTTTTTTAGTTTTTTGGTCCAGGATCGAATTCAGGATTCCACATTACATCTAACTGCCATGTCTCCTAAATCTCTAATCTGTGACAACTCCTGAGACTTTTTTAGTCTGTTAGGCTTTGACACTTTTGAAGCCAGTTACTTTGTAGAATGTCCCTCAACTTTGGATTTTCTGATGATTTCTCATAATTATACTTTTTTTTTGTAAGAACAACCTAAAGGCTATGTTTTACCTTTCTCAGTGTCCCATATCAAGGGACACACAATATCCACATGTTTTATTATTGGTGATGTTAACTGGATAACTTGGTAGAAGTGGAGTCTGATAGGCTTTATCCATAAAGACATTGTTTGTTCCCTTTGGGTTTTGTTGTTGTTTTTGTTGTTGTTGTTTGGTTGCTTGGTTGATTCTGTTTTTGTGGTGCTGGCGATTGGACCCAGGGGCTTTCTACCTCTGAGCTACATCCCCAGTCAGGTTTTATTTTTTATTTGGAAACAGGGTCTTGCTAAGTTGCTAAGGGCTTTGCTAAATTGCTGAGGCTGTCCTTAAATCTGTGATCTTCCTGTCTCAGCCTCCCAATTATTGGGATTACAGTCATGCACTACCATACCTAGCTTTTCATTTTTCCCTTTGTAATATGTGAGAGAACATTTGACACTATAAAAATAATCCTTTTCCTTATACTTTCACCCATTAATTTTGGTGCCAACTGATTGTTCTTTTCTGGACAGTTCGCTATTTGATGAAGAGTAATTTTTATTTGCAACATTTCTTCTACATTTATTAATTGTAATACTACTGAAAGACTGGTGCTTTTCATCCTCTTAATTATTTATTCAATTACTTCTATCTACTTGGACTTACAGATATTTATTTTATTCTATGGAATCCATTATTACCATATTTTTGTTGTTGATGTTGTTGCTCAAGTTGTTCCAGTTATCACCAGATAGACCCTCTCCAAGTCTTTTGTGCCCTTTCAACATGTCTCCATCAATTTTTGAGTTCTTCCTTACTTTCGGGCACTATAGGATATTCCAGACTAAGCTTACATTTTCTTGGCTCAATCCTCAATTCTGCAAGGAACCCTGTTTCCATTTATTGAAAAATAGTATTTAGGAACCAAGGTACAGGTGCTAGGTGTGCTCATTGCTATTTTGATGACGCATAAAGGAAATATGTGTATGTATGTCACATGTGCATGCACACACTTATGTTTACTTCTTTATTATGTCATTTGCAGGAAAATGGATGGAACTGAGAACATTATGCTAAGTGAGATCAGCTAGTCTCAGAAAATCAAGAATCATATGGTCTCTTTCATTTTTGGAAGCTAGAGAGAAAACTGGAAAGAGAACTTTATGAAAATGAAGAAAGAGACCAGTAGAATTGGAGTGGGATTGGCAGAGGGAGGAGGGGAGGGGAAAAAGACTTGAGGGAGAAAACAGTCCAAATAATGTTATTGTATATGAAGGCATCGCTACCAATCTTACTAGCATGTACAGGGAGGGAAGAAGGGGAGGAGAGTTGGATCCAGAGGGAAACATACCAAGTGATGTTGTGTGCATGTATGAATGTACCACTTTGAATCTCACTATGATGTATAGTTATAATGCACTGATAAAATATTTATTAAATGTGAAATAATAACAATTATAATCAGAAGTTATGCTGATACTGCCTATCCTATCACCATGGGGTTCATCTAGTTTCCTCCCTCTTTCTTATCTGTAGTTTCTTTCTTCTACTTGAGAAATATGGCTCTCATTATTTACAATGTTTTTACTTATTTTTTCAATCCTAGTAGACACATAAAATAGTTTCGGAATTGCTAAACCTCGCCCCATGAGAAACACACTTACCAACTAGATCTCGATATCTATACACAGGTCTTTCTGTAGTATTTTTCTACATTGGAGTTTAGTGTTATAGAATATTGTCAAAATACTGTTTTGTAATGTTATTTAGGCTAGCTCATTTCTTACTATTGTGTTCTATTTTGGGATCTCCCAGCATCCTGCTTGAACTTAATTAAGTATTGGGAAGAGAAGGATCATATGAAACGCTCATGGAATGTTTAAATCTCAAGTCAGATCTATTCACCACGTTATATGTGAAGTGTTGTTCACACCTTCTCCTTACTACTCTGGTCTCATTCCCCATTCTTTCCACCCTGTTTTCTTCTGCCCGCCCCATAGGTAACCAATCACATTCCCTTCTGGTTTATTTTATCTGTAATACTTATGAACAAATGAATATATATATATATATATATATATATATATATATATATATGCTTAGAATATCTCATGTTTTCTGAGACAGGCATGGTGGCGCACACCTGTAATCCTAGTACTTGGGAGGCTGAGACAGGTGGGTTGTAGATTCAAGGACAGCCTCAGCAACACAGTGAGGCCCTCTGCAACTTAGTGAGACCCTGTTTCAAAATAAAAAGTAAAATAGGACTGAGGATGTAGTTAAGAGATAGAACACCTCTGAGTTCAATCCCCAGTACTACAAAAAAAAATTCCCATGTTTTCATATATTCAGGGTAGTAATAAATACTCTATGCACTTTGCTTTTTTGTATATCCTAGAAAATCACTACCTAGCATTTCATTCCTTTTTTTACAGATACATAGTGCTCCATGGGTGGATAAATCATAGTTAATTCAATCATTCTCCAATGTATAGATTATTCCCAATATTTTGCAATTATAAACGACGCTTCAATGAACAACCTCATGCATGTGTACTTTCCCATCATTGGGAATGTATTTTAGCTTGGACTTCTAAAAAAGAATTGCTGGGTCAAATAGTAAATGCATATGTAGCTTTTCAAGGAACTGCAAAATTTCACTGTAGAAAGATTGTGCCAGTTTAATTTTTTACCAGCAATGTGTGAATGTTTATTTGCATATACTTTCACCAATAGGATGTGTTACAAAAAGTATTAATTTTTTTGCTAATCCAATAGGTAAGAAATGGTATCTCAGTGTTGTTTTTATTGTGTTCCTTTAAATATAAATGTGAATATCTTTCATATGTGTAAGGGCCAATTTTATATAATTTATTGTGAATTGTCCTATTTATGAATACAAAATCCAGCAACAGAAATGGTCAAGAGACTTTCAGATCTGGCTCCCAGGGTGGTTCCCTGTCCCTGTCCCCCAAATTAAGAAATCCAGACCTGCAGACCATAGACACATGTGCTTTTTCAGCCCTATCCACACACCCAGCGTAGTGGGCAGACAGAATTCTATTCCTTCCAGAGGCTGTCCGTGACCTCAACCCTGCAGGTTGATTGGTATCCTGACCAGGCTCTGTGATCTGAGTATTCAAGGCTATGGTTATTTTTAGGTTTCCTGTGTCAATAAAACCATCTTTGCAGATGCTTAAGAGTAAGTCCCATGTTTGATGTACAAATCATGAAGTTAACAATTAACATGAGCCCTGAGTATCTTTACCTTTGAGTTTCAGACTTTAGTCACCATGTCTCACAGTAGAAAAAGTCATTCAACGCACCATTCTGCAAAGGTCAAAGCCTAATGACCCCATGACTGATGACTGTGTTCCAGATCATTGTGAATTCTTCAACCTCTCTGTTTGCAAAAGGAAAAGGGAATTTTACTGAGTTTCGTTAGAATGAATCACATTTAACAGCTCTTCAGAGGAAAAAAAATCAATCTTGTAAATTATAAGTACTACCTGGAGATCCAAATATTAGGCCTCATCTACGTGCATGTGGTCAGGCCACAAACGGAGCTGGATTGGGTCCACTGAGGCGAAACCTTCAGCCAAGACAGCATTTCTGCCACTCTCTGAGTTCACAATACTAGATCAGTAAGAACTGGATCGATTTGAACAACAGTGCCATTACTGTATCTTAATTTCAACTTTTTTTGCCACATATTGTCCTTTTCACTCTCTAAATTGAAAGAGGCTGTTGTTGTTTGTTTCATTTACTACCATTATCAGATTAAAGAATGAAATAGCTTCCTTTGTTTATAGTCTTCAGGGCTGGAAGGCAAGTGGTGTGGCACAAGCCTTATTAGATCACAGTGTAAACCGCACCTTCACAAAGGAAACATCTCTAAAGCCATGATTCCTCCCCACACCAGTGATCCCACATGGCCAAGAACTCTAGCCTGACACCTAATGATCACTCTTTTTTATGACCTCTATCTATTACTTATATGGAATTAAGGAAAATTGACCTATATTAGAGTCCCCTATACCCTAAAATGCTTATAAGTTCATTTGGAAAAAATAGATAAGGGAGAAAGTAGTTCAGAAGAGTCTATCACTGATGTCAGGTGAAATTTAAGGCCTTGTTTGTATTACCAACTCTATTTCTGTACACCTAAATCCATGATGCTTCAGCTGAGGGTGATGGACTATAAACTCAAGTTCACTTTTCCCTGCAACCTTGGTTAGGAAAGAGATGCTATTGATGCAGGCATGGATCACCTCAAAAGACTTTTGCTTTGTGTGGTGGCTCCCTGACTCAAATGTAAACAAAAATGTTTCAAATCTTTTACTTTCTGTGCCAGGTGATATTACAAGTGACTTTTCCACAGCCTTTTTAGGACAGAATGAGTTGGAAACATATCAATTTTGAATGTTTCATGGAAAACAACTTCTGCTAGAGCCTTTACTTAGCATACCAAAATTGCTCAATAGTTAGCAAAATAGAGAGTTTATTTTGGAAGGATTTCCAGCTTGAGTGACCAGTTTCCTATTTGCAAACTTTGAAAATCTCTTATCAGGGACAATGGCTTAACCATTAATAAGAAAAACATAGGCTCCTTCTCTAATTCTGCGATTCTCTCATTGAACTTGGCCAACCACAGGTATGATGGCTCAGTGCCCACTAAGCCATTCCAACACTCTTCTGGGTTATATGTTGAGAACAATAACCTCAATTGTCTAAAAAAGAAAAGAGACCAAAATCGGCATATACATATCCTCATAAATACACATACACTGTCTCCTGCATGCACACATATTCCATACTTGAATAGCAGTGCCCTTACTAACATAATAAATGTCCCTTTCAGCTCTTTTCTCTCTGTTGGTTCCTATTTCAGAGGCACACCACAGATTCTTTGTGTCCTAAGTCCACAGGAAGCATCCCAAGCATTCTTGCGAGCCCTGTGGCTTGGCTCACGCAGCTGGGAATAAAAGGTCCCTTGAATACAAGGGGCAGCTTTGCATTCTAGCAGCTGCCACCCCAGGCTAGCAAACACCAGGCAGTTCATATTTTGTTCTGCTGCTTTTTGTACCAAGGGACAGATGAGAGGAAACGTTCCTACTGGAGAGCTCATTTGGTCTGCTTTGGGGGTGGGTGGGAGAACAGTCTTTTGATGATTCTCTGTGGCAATGTTAAGAGTTTGACTTTGACTTTTAACCACCAGGAACACATAAACTTCTATACAAGGTTATGTCTGAATTTTAAAAATAAAAGAACTGAAAAAAACAATTTGAATCGCATGGAGCTGTCACTTCCAAGCTTTTCAGACACTGTAATGTGCGTTGTTAAAAGCAGTGGGTTAGGTATGCTGCTATTAATGGAGGTCAGAAAAAAACTCTTTGGGAAAGGTCAGCAGGATTAACTGGAGCTTCAGGAAGTGAGCAACTATATTTACAGTCCTGGGATGGTGCATATTTCAGCTTTCCGCACCAAGAATGGTTTCTTTCTGCTTTTGACATGTCACTAAGGCGAAGTGGATATATTCTGAAAGACTCACAGACTGATTTGTTGCCAAATTGTAAGTCCAAACTTACATGTCATGAATTTCATTACTGTATCTCTAACTCCACCGGAACAGCCCATGGCACTGAGCATCCTTTGCCCAGCATAATCACACCAAACACAAAGCCTCCACAGAATTTTATGCAATGAAAGAATGGATGTTGAGCTTTATTTTGTTACTTTTCTTCTTTCTTCTTGAGTTATGTGCATTTCAAATAGGCATGCATGCTCAGGAAGTTAAGTGCCTGAGGAACTTATTAGTGATCTAGAAACAAAGCTTTTCGCCCGTGAATGATGGGCATGAATCTGGACTGAGTCAGTGGTGATCAAGAGGAGACTGATGAGTTGTGTGTTTTCTGTGAAAATAATCCCTACCCATTTGTGGTTACTATTCAACTTATCATTATACTGACGATCACAAAATTTCACAAGTGAAAGGGAATTTAGAGACAAAATAGTCTAACTTCCTCATTTTACAACTGCCAAAAAAATAAGACTGGGAAAAAATAGATGACTTGCTCAAGGTCATGGATGGACTGATGTCAAATCTGGGACAAAAGTTAAGTTTTTCCGACTCTTTATCCAGTACTTGATCTCATTAGAAGTCCACAATACTTTATTGAATGTTAAACAAGGGTCATGGATTATTTCCTCTAAACACATGCAATGTCTTGGCCACATAAAAATAGTTTATTTAGGTAGGAAATGAAGGAAATGATTGGGTAATATGTGGGTGAAAGGCTATGGGAAAAAATCTTTATGTCTATCCAGGCAAAACAATTTCTGAGCAGCCAGGCTGCAGGTTGCACTCACCTGGGGGAAGGGGTCATCTGTGGCTATGTAACAACCATAGCAAAACTTAGTAGCTGACAACAGTGCCATTTGGGAGAGCTCAGAGTTTTGAGGGGCAGGGATTTGAGCAAGGGTAACCAGGCAATTCTTGTGCTCCAGGTTCTGTCCGTTGGATTATTGGGTAGTATTTAGCTGGCAGCTGGATTGGGCTGGAGTACCCAAGATAACTTCACTCACAGGCTTGGGGCCTCCATAGGGGGAAATGGAAGTCTGTGTTTACCTCATCTCTCCCTCTCTCCATGTTGCTTCTGAATATCTATGTAGTCTTCGTATATGGCAGACTTCTTATGTGGTAGCTTAAGGCTCAAGAAACTTAGAAATTGCCATTCCTTTTATTCATTTATTTATTTAGCGGTGCTGGTGATGGAACCCAGGGCCTTACACATGCTAGGCAAGCACTCTACCACTGAGCTACATCCCCAGGCCTGCCATTCCTTTTAAAACTAGGGCCCTACTGATCCAATGTTACTTCTGTCACTCCCTATTGGTCAATACTGTCAGGTTTCCCAAACCCACAAAGAGGGGGAAAAAACCCACCTCTTAGTGGAAGAGGTATCAAAGAATTTGTGGCCATCTTCAATCTACCACAGTCTATCTTGAAGCCACTATTTCTATTACTTCCACATGCAAAATACACTCCCTCTCTCCCACAACCCCCTGAGAACTTCATCTCAGTACAGCAAGAGCGAATTAGCCTTCTAAATCCTGGCCAGGTGCAGATGAGGCTAATCCGGTATGAGTCTTCAAATACAGTTCCTCTCAATCTGAAAATGTGTAAACTAAACAGCCACATTGTCTTCCCCATATATCTAACATATAATAATCACACTGAGATAGACAAATACAATTGACACTCAAGTTCAAAACCAGGAGAGGGCCGGGAGTGGTGGCGCACACTTGTAATCCCAGTACTTGGGAGGCGGAGACCGGAGGATCCGGGTTCGCGGCCAGCCTCAGCTACGTAGTGAGGCCCTCCGCAACTTTGTGAGACCCGGTTTCAAAGTAAAGGATAAAAAATAGGGCTGGGGGTATAGCTCGGAGGTAGAATGCCCCTGGGTTCAATCCCCGGTACCGCAAAAAAAAAAAAAAAAACAAGA
>PVJS01053108.1:0-13394 GCA_004027185.1 Glis glis | reverse complement strand
GTGGAGAGTCAGAGGAACCAGTAGCTGGTTGAACGGTCTAAGAGCTGGAGTCTTAGGATCGGAGCAACCACTAATTCAGTCCCAGTCCAAGACGTGAAGATCAGGAAGCTCTTCGGAGAAACGATGGTGAAGTTTCAGTTCCAAGAGCTGGAGGCCGAGAAGATCAAGAAGCTCTTCAGAGAAAGGCGAAGCCGGCGGCTGACGATCTCAGGTGAGAGCAGATGCGTTTTCCTCAGAAAGAGTCGCACGCACTCTACGAGGCTTCTCCCTCTTTATCTAAGTCCACACCTATCAGAATCCTGCTGCCTACATTCAGGGCAGGGCTTTCTCTTTAATCTGCTGTTACACACCCCAAATCACATAATCTTGGGTGTGTCATGATCAGGTCAAGTTGACAACCTAGATTAACTATCACAGGATCATACCCGCCTGCATAGTTGGAGTCATCCCCCTTCTTGGTTCTTTGTTCTTCTGGCTCTCCTCGGGGAGGACCAGTTTGTACATTTTGATGTGACTCCACAGCTTGTTCAACCACATCCTGAGATACACCATTGCAGTGTGTCTCAACTTTAAAAAAAAAAAGTAAAAAGATTTCCACAAATCCTTGCATTTCACTCCACTTTGCCGGCTGCTCCAGGGGCTCTGAGACTGAGGGAGGACGGCAAGGACAGCTTCAGAGAGGTCCAGGTGAACAGGGAGGCAGAAGGCTACCAGGGACACCCAGCAAGGCTTTCCTGCCTCCCCAGGACGTGGGGAGCTCAGGGGAGTGCTTAGCTTGGCCCTTATCCATGTGCATACACTCTCGACGTCTCTCTTCCACTCAGAGTCTGAGCATCACCCCAAGACAAACAAAAACAAATAATGAAAAAAAAGAAACCAACAGCAACTCTTTCATGATCAGACGTCACATCCTATTTCTTACTCATTTTTTAACTTGCATTTTCTTTTCCCACTGCTCGCTCTGTGCCAGCCTTTCTCTCTAGAAGTCTCACTACCTGGACACCATGTCCTGCATGGATGTGCAGCCCACCTGTTTCCCCTCTGTTAGTCCAACCTCCCTTACCAGCCCCCTGCCTTGGTGGCTTCTCATAGCTCTTCAGGAACAATGACTAGGTCCGGCCTTCAGGCACCGTGCTGCTCACAATTCAGAACGATGTGTGCGGATGCTCACGGCGCCCGCACTGCCGATGAGAGGAGGGATCATCCTCAGAGAGAAGAAAGAAGCCGCGTGAATGTGTACAAGGGAGAGCACTGGGAACGCTAACAATTCTGAGAGTTCTTATGGTGATCTGCTGTGAGTGCCACTCACGTGTCTTTTTGTTCCAACCCCCTCCCGACTCACTGTGATTACATGAGTCCTCTGCTAATTTCTGGTTTTATTTTTGGTGATTTCAGATACCCATGTTAGCTGGGGTCTGAAAATACTAAATGGAAACTTCCAAAAGTAAACAATAAGTTTACACTTTTGTCCCTTTCTGAGCAGCCTGATAAATTGTGTCTGTCCTGTCCCATCATCCCGTGCTCAGGCAGCACGGGGCAGAACAGACACGATTTTATCATGCTGCTCAGAAGGGGACACAAGTGTTGGAAGAAACACTAGAGTTCTTTACAATGTGTATTAAGTTACAGAGCACTGGCAAAAAAAGTGCTTGTGTTAAACGAAAAATGTAAAATAGAGAAATGTGTATACTCTTGGATTGCGATTTAGCAAAGTGTCTGTGTAGACATGGATGAGGCAGGAAGGAAATGTACAACAGCCAGCAGGTCATTGGGGTGGGAAAATAATGGTTGTTCTTCTGAATTTATTTGCATGTTCTTTTCTATTTTACAATGAAATAATAGAAGAAAGAATGGCGATCCCTTTTGGAAGCAGAGCTACTTTGCCACAATGGGGGTTCACTACTACTTATTTGGGGCACCTCCCAGTATTCTGAGAAGACCTCAGGATTGACCGATGATCCTTGCAACTGTCCCATGCCCCAGCCATTGAGCTGGACAGCTCTGCCCTCCCCTGGAGCAAGGGAAGGAGGAGGACAGAGACACACAGGAGCTACAAGTCAGTAGCATAGATGGAAAGACCTAGGAGAGTTTAAACCAGGCTGAGGAAGAATATAGAGAGACAGGGTGGGAGAGACTCTTCCTGGCCCTGATCTAGGTGGGCTTCCCATGAACAGGTGCTGCAGGCCTCCGAGCTGGGGAGAAAGGGCCGGGCCCACACCGGCTCCCCCAGCTGCTGACGCATCCAGGCGTGCACAGGTTTTCATTTCTATGACTCAGCCAATATCCGGCATGATGATATTAATCCCCCAAACCTGCCAAAAAATCCTAAACTAATTTGTAATTGTACTTTAAGCAGACATTTCTCATGGCTTGGCTATTAGAAACCACATTTATTACTTTATAAACACTTTGAATTCAAATACACATGAAATGTATTTCAAAGGTGGCAGGACTAGCTGAAATTAAATGCTTACTAGATTACTTACAGAAATCATCAAAGATGCCTTTCCATTTGATCTTGGTCTAACATGAAAATGTTTTTCCTGGAGTTCTTATTATCATAAAAGAAAAATGCAAAGATCTCTATTAATAGGGTTTTGTTTATTAGTGGAATGCTATACCCCAGTGTTTTCAGTGGCCCTGTTTTTTATTTATGTAGAAGCTGAGGTACAGAGAGGTTGAACAGTGTGCCCATGGTCCCACTGTGAGAGAGAGCAGAGAGAGGTTTACACCAAGTAACCATGACGACCAGGCAAGAACCGAATCCACATGTCCAAGCTTCCCTTTTACTCAGGAGGGGAAGTCTAGGCTAAGGAAACTGAGGCTAGGAACTCTATTAAGAGTTTTCCATGGCTGCAATTAAAAATATAACACAAATAAATGGCTTAAAACAATAGAAATCGATTCTCTGGCAGTTCTGGAGACCAGAGGTGTGGAATCCAGATAGTAGCAGGACAGTGTGCCCTCCAGGGCCTCTAGGGGTGAATTCTTCCTGGCCTCTTCCAGTGTTAGGTGGCACCTGTCAATCCCTGGTTGATGGCTATGTCCTTCGCCCTCTGCTGCTGCGTGTACAGGGCCTCCTGCCCTGAGGAGCTGTGCTTCTATACCCCCTCTGCTTATGAGAGCACCTGTCATGGATTTAAAGCTGGCTCTAATTCAGTATGACTGCTTCTTAACTTGACTACATCTGTAAAGACCCCATTTCCAAATAAGTCCACATTCTGTGGTGGACCTGAATTTGGCCTCATTTGGGAACCTGTGATTCCGGTACAGTTCCTGGTCAGGACGGCACAACCAAAGCGTTCATTGAATCTGCATTTGTGAAATTCCAATTTGTAAAGCAAATATACACCAGCTACACTATTTTAAATATGTTTCATTACAAAGATAATGCTTCCCTATCATAAAGATAACTAAGTAGATAAAATAAGAGAGGATTATGGGGAAACAGGGCATCCTGCATTAGGTGCTGACGAAGGACATGGCAGGCCAGCCTTTTTGCTAAGTCGCAGCTTCAGAGTGGGGTAGATCCGAACATGCTAACAAGGGAGGGTGGCCCGAGCTGTGCTAAGGGATGTGCACGCTGGAGACTGTGGGACAGACAGAATGCATGGAGAACAGACCGAGTTGTACTTAGAAGTGCATTTGATCAATGACGCGCGATCTTGTGAGCGCAGACCATGGCAGAGCATAGGCATGTGTTAAAGATTTGGAAGGCAAGGCACACGCATGAATGGCACGGCAGTGATGCTTCAAGAAAGCTGAGCAGTGCTAATCACGTCACCAACGTTCCCTTGGTGGCGTCCCCTGCGCCTGTAGCTAGATCCGTTTCTTTCACATATTACTGCATTTAGTCTGTGCACGTGGATGTTACTATCCCATTTGTATAAATGATACATGAGGAGCTGAGGCACAGAGGGGCCAGGTGTCCTGGCTAAGGTCACATATATCCTGCATGTTTGTGTCCATGGAAGAGAAAGCAGGTGACAGTGGATCCTGGTGCGTGCCTGGGACCTCAGATGAAGTCGTCCAGTGAATGAGATGCCCGTTCGCTTCCCCTGAACCCCTTCTACCGAGCGTTGTGAAGGTGTGGGTGGGTCTCTGCACTGCCTCTCTTTGCTATCTTATCCGGGTCCTTCTAGAAGTGACCTGATGGTATACCGGCATTGATGACTTATTCTCTTCATTTAGAATAAGCAAGGCATCTTGTTATCTCATTGTGTGGGTTTTGCATAGGGGTGGCACTTAAATATTATAGCTAAAACCACGAGGGTAGTAACGTGTGTGTTTTTTTTTCTCTTTTTGGATGTGGGACTTTTATTTTTAGGTCACAGCCCTATTGAAGAAAGCACATGCCAGTTTCTCCCGGGAAGCAGAAATGGTCAACCCAAATCCCAGAGTGATTTGTCTGAAAACATCCTTCGTCTCTGATAGTTCTCGATTTCTCCTTCTTGCCCATCTGCTAATTGAACTGGAGCTTCCGTGAGAAGAGGCTGGATTCTGAATAGGACACCACTTTATCTTGACATGTGGCCCGAGCAACTATGAGGAAGGCATTATCGCTTCATCATGCGCCACCAGCCCAAATCCAGAGTCAGGTCAGCCGGCCTTCCTCGCTGAAGCTGCATTGATCAAAAGTGGCAGGGAGAGGGCTTGTTCAGGCACCACGGCTCTGTTCTGCTCTATTTGAAATAGGGCCAGGCGTCCTGTGCAATGCAGCCTATCCCTGCTCAATGGTGACATTTTGGGGGGGACAGCTTCTGACACATCGTATTTATACTAAATCATATCCTGCTATTTCCAATTTCCTCAGGAAAGCTATCATTAGCAACACTTAATGACCAGCTTGAGGCAAAACCCAAGGTTCTCTCACCTCAAAAAGTCATAACCTGTAGAGGTGACTGGTTGGGAAGAGATTAGCACAATTATGAAATGCAGCCCTTGTCCCGAAAGGCACCTGGGACAGCCATCACTTTCCCGAGTTGACAAGTGTTCAGACTAAATCTTTGGGCGGGATATCTCCACTGTGCCTCTCTTTGCTATCCTATCCTGGCCCCTCTAGAAGCTACTTGGCATCAATACTTTATCCTCTTCATCTAAAATAAGGAAGACATTTCTGAAATTGGTCTGATTTTTGAAGTTTTATGCCTGCAAATGGTTACTAATATCAAATTTCTATACGCAAAGTAATTTTCCTAAATAATGACTTTCCTTTTTTTAAAAAAAAAGAGGCTGAAAATATTAAATATGCAATTTCAGACAGAAAGAATGAATTCCTTAAAGGGTTGGCAGGTGATCTATGTTGCTTACTTTCTAAAATAAAAGCCAGGAAGAGAGCTTCATATTTTAAAAGAAAATTCAGACTTTAAAAGAAAGAAAAATAAATCCAGAACAAATATTGTAGGAAAACTATCAGAAACAAACTATGATTCGCTAATCCTTTTAATTTTCTGTAAGTAAGCACCGATGTAAGACATGAAGAAAAGTATTTGTAAACAAGCATCATACTGAGCCACACCTTGTTATTCTTCATATTGCCATCTCTACACTTCGCCCTGGGGGAGACTCGGGCTGGGGCAGTTGTTACAGTCCATGGGCACAGGCCATTCTGATAACTGCTGCATATGAAATGGCCATCTGAGGACATTACCAAGGAAAAGGCAAAGAGGGACAGTGCAGACACAGGAGAGGCGTTGCCTGTACCCTGTGGCCCCTGCTTCTGGCCTCAGCATCAGGACTCGAAATGGGCACATGACCTGGGAGCATGCTCCGGCCAGCTCTAGCAGAGTGAGTGCCTGCAGCTCTGCAAATGGCACCGGTATTCTAGAAAGATCTAATTCAAGTGAACAGGAGGGGCTGCAGCTGGTGGACAGCACTGGCATGATTTCCATGAGCTCTTTTTAGACCTGGAACTCCGGCTTTCACCTGCAGACTCGGCCATTGAAGCTTCTGAGGCACCCTGGGAATGAAGCCAGGACCTGGGGCCTGGTTGATCACCCCTGTTGACCTCCCTCCTTGGCCTTATTTCTTGTGAGGGTGGCTCAAGTGAAACTCACTGTGGAGAATGTAGTTTCCACTTAGATCTGAGGTTCCTATGACTGTCTGTTCCACCTTCCTGGCCTGAGAAGTATTTCTGCACCTATGAGCCAAGGTCCAGAAGGCTGTCAAATCCCCAACTTCCAAAGAAGGGCACTAGTGTCGATGCCTGACACCACCCATCTCACTGATGGAAGCTCATGTAGACCAGATGCAGACGGCAGGCATGGCAGATAGCATCCCTTGAGTCTTCATGCAGCCTGCCGGGCTGGCCAGGCGTGTGGTTTAGTAGGACATGCTACTTCACCTCTCCTTGTCCTACTTTCCCCCCTGTAGAGTGGAGATGGTAAGACCCCCATCTTCAGAGTGCTGCTGGGCTGGTCAGTGAGCTCGTGCAAGGAAGAACCTACAAGAACACCTGACCCAGAGGAACTGCCCAGGAATTCAGACTCTTGCTGAGCTCCCAGCAAGACCTCTGGTTATCCGGATGCCACTTGCAAATTCTAAATCTGAGCAAATTCTAAGACCAGGTGGCCCTGGAGAAAGATGCTCACAGGCAGGACTGTTTTATTGAGGGCCTGGCCATTCAAGGGCCACATGAGCAGCAAGAGAGCTCTTGCGGCTGTGACCACCCTCACCCAGGCATGACGATGGTGGCACTCTGCAGAGACACTTGTGCACCATCCTTACAGACACATACTTACATACTACCATTGTGCCACAGACTTACATTGGCATTTTAAAGAACCTGATAGTGAAAATCAAAGTATGAACACTACCTGTAGAGAACTTTTGAAAATAAGAGTTCATGTAATGTGCACTGCCATATTCTATAATGGTCAAATGCAAACGGAGCCTGGAGCATTTAGATGAACCTTTGCATTTTCTAGCCCATATGGCCCCTGGAATTCAGAAGTGCTACAAAGCCTAGCATTGCTGTAGGTCAGATTGTGTGCTAACCAAGATTTATCTGCAAGACACTAACTGAGGAGGGGTCTCAGCAACAAACAGCTGCAACCTCCTACTGGCTTGGCTTTTCTGAAGGGACCTGACTAATGCACGTTTTGGTATGAGACATGGGATGCCGCTATAACAAATACCTAAGCATGTGGTTTAAAACTGGATACTGAGTGGAGGCTAGAATTCGTATGCTAGGAAGATCCTCGAATGCCTTGAACACACTGTTTGTAGCAATGTGGACATTGAAGGCCATCTTGGTGAGGTCTCAGAGGAGGCTGGAAATGAGGAACAGGTTATTAGAAACTGAATGAAAGATGATTCTTGTTATAAAGTGGCAAAGAACATGGCTGAGTTTCCTATTGCTATATGGAAGGCAAAACCTGTGGTAATATTAAATTATCAGCTAAGGATATTCCTCCACAAAATGTTGAAGGGGTTTCAACATTTTGGTTTCTCTTTATTTCATACAGTGAAAGAGAAGAAGAGAGATGCATTAAAGGAACCATTAAGCAAAAAGAAACCAGAACTTGCAGACCGAAAAATTCTCAGCCTGTCCATATGACAAAAAAATGAGGAGGGCTGGACTGGAGAAGATGTGCCTCAACACCATCTGATAAAGAGGTCAGGAGTGGAGTCAGCCATTTCACTAGAAACCAGGAACAGAGAGAGAAGGCTAGGAACAGAAAGATTGCCAGCTTGAACTAGATGGAAAAAAAGTCAAGACAAAATAAAGGAAGACTTTCCGCATTCTGGAATTCCATGGGATGGGACAATAGAAATATTTGGGTACAAACTTCTTTTATCCATCAAGAAAAGAGAAAATGATCTGAAGATGAGTGAGAGAGCATTAGGGCTGCTGAGGCCACACAGGCCCAAGGGGTAGGGCTGACTCCTTCTGAGTTTCAAAGGGCAGGTCCATCCCTTTACCTTTTGTGTGTCTAGATGCCTATTCCCAGAGTCTCAGGGGCAGGTCCCCCCTGCAGAGTGCTGAAGATGGGGGGAGGAGAGCATGGAGTGAGGCTACTGCCCCAGAGGGCCTTTGGAGCAGAGCATCAAACCAAAGAGGATTATTCTCAAGCCTTAACATCTAATAGAATTTGCCTTATTAGGTTTTAAACTTGTTCAGAAACCATCATCAGTTTCTCCCTTTTGAAATGGGACTGTCTAATGTGAAGCACATACCTTATTGTGTTTCACAGATAAACAGCTGGGGAAGAATTTTGCCTCAGGATAAATCATACCCCTGATTTAGACCGATTTGTGCATTTTGTACTTTAGTGTTGATGCTAGAATGAGTTAAGACTCTTGGGCTGTTTGGATGCAATGAATGTATTTTGCATAGTTGACGGCTATGAATTTTGCAGGGCCAAGGGCAGAATGTTATAGCCTGTGTTACTGTGTCTTCCTCAAATCTGTATACCAAAACCCTGACCTCTCGTTTAGCTATATTTGTAGGTGGAGCCTTTAAGGAAGTAGTTAAGGTAAAGTGAGATCCTCGGGTTGGGACCCTGATTGAATAGGATTAATATTGTTTAAAGAAGAGTCCCGGGAGAGTCCATGTTCTCTATCTTTCTTCCCATGGCCATGCACCATGGAAGAGCATGATGAAAACATGGGCTTCTGCAGTCCAAGAAGAGAGCCCTCACCAGAAATAGGACAAGCCAGAATCTGGATCTTCGGTGTCTGACTTCCAGAAGGGTGAGAAAATAAATTCCTCCTGCTTATACCACCCTCACTGGAGTTCTGTGATGGCAGAGCATCCTGAGTGTCATAGATGGGGATACTGTGGCTGTCCATCATCCAATCATCTGATTTTCTAGGGAGCTGCATAGCTGCATAGCCTTGAGCTGGTCGCACCTGGAACTTAGACAGAGATCAAGTGTGGATGCAGAATCTGAGCTTTGCCGAGGTTCTAGAGCCAGCTCTCCTGCTGGGAACACCCTTGGAGAAGACAGGGTGATTCTGGAGCTCAGGCTCTGGGGCCCCGATATGACAACTGGAAGTGAAGGACCAACCACGGAATGCAGGCGCTTGGTTCACAGACCATGCTGCTTCTGTTTCTAGGAATAAAACTCCATTGCGACTGGTTATTTTGCTTAGTCTCCACTAATTTATAATGCAGCCATGGTTTCCATCAGAGTAGGAACTTTTATCTACTCTGGAAGCAAAGCATTCCCATCCGCTATGGAAATGTCTAGGAAGTACTTATGCAAGCAGATTTCTGCAAGCCATTTGCAAGGATGCACGACTCTCACCTGCAGGCAAATTAACAGACTCCAAAATAACATCTCTCTCCTCAGGTTCTCTACTTTTTCTGACAGGTGGGTGGTATATATTTTTAGATTAAACAGGAAAAGACATTTTCTTTTTGTTTACACTCAAGCAGCATAAGAATAAATGGTATAAATAACCAGTTGTTGCAGGAACGTGGTTATTTTCATTATTTGTGGTGACAGGGCCGCTTCATAATCATTTGAAATGACAAAGACTATCTTCAAACATCATTTGATATATTTCAGTGCTCTGCCGACAGTGCATCTAACATCTATTTAACTTTTTAATTATATTTATTTACTTTTATAATTAAGCAATACAATCCTAGAAAATAGGTTTAACCTTTAATTACAGGGAATGAAATATGACAACTCCAATTACTGCCTGTCAAGGTTCTGTTTGTTTCTGTTTTTCTTCATTTCATCTTTTCTTCGAAAAGGGAGCCCATTTCCAATTACAGCCCATCTTCTTCTTATCTCCCTCTTATTTATTGCAGCAGGAATATTTTTAATGCTCCACTTTGTTATAATTGCCTTTTGTCACCAGTGCCTCAAAAGTAAATGTCAAAGTTCTGTTCTTCTTGCTGTTTAATATTGATAGCAAGCAGTGCCCAGTGACACTCACATTGATTAATTTGTCAACTATTACCTAAAAGTCTTGATAAAATGTTGTCATGAAACTGTATTCCATCTACGGAACATTGACATCTGAGACATCGGAGTGAGGAATCTTTGTAAATTGCTTATTTTTTCACATCATAAAAGTTGTCTCCTGCTGTTGGCAGCTCTCTCGTTACCTCTGCGCTCAGAGCACACACCCAGTATTCTGGGGCTGTCATGCTGGGACCTGAGTTACTTCAAAGGAGGCCCCGTCACCTCCTGCATCACAGTCGGTCTTCCAAACTCTCTCAGTCCAATGCCATGGGTTTATCTAGGATACTGAAGATGACAGGCCTTCCTCATTGCATTGGTTACCATGGGATTTGGCAAGTTAGGTTTAATGTAAAAACGCAAATATCCAAGAGCGATGATGTGCATCACCTATACCTCAGGAACTGGTCAATGGAATTGCCACAGTAGATTACTGCACGTCTGAGGTGTGACGATATTTAGCTGTACGATGTGGAAATTGGAGTTTATGTCACATGGGAAACAGAATAAAACTGAAAATGCAAATATGCTTGAGAAAATGTGGGCATGTACAACTGGCGGACTTGGAAGAAGTCATCACTTGATATTTATGGGTCTTGCAAGGACTGCAAACCAATGTGTGGGACACCACGTGGTTCCCTGATGCACGGTGCAGCTAAGCCGTGCAACAGGACAAGTCCCATTGCGTGATTTCATTCAGATGCCCTCCTTCCTTCCTTCCTTCCTTCCTTCCTTCCTTCCTTCCTTCCCTCCTTCCCCCCTCCCTTCCTTCTTTCCTTTCTTCCTTCCTGTGCTGGAGAATGAGCCTAGGGTCTCCTCCATGCTTAGCAAGTGCTTTGTTGCTGAGCCACACCCCCATCTGCCCCTTCATATGTATTTCTGAATAAGTTGAAACCAAGCACACCTATAATCACTGTTTCAAAATAAAAAGGACTGGGGGTGTACCTAGGGGGAAAAGTGCCCTTGGGTTCAATACCCAATACACCACACACACACACACACACACACACACACATAAACACACACATACTTAAAACCACAGGTACAGAAAGCAGACAGGGTTGTCAAGGATGGGACCTCCACCACCATGTGGCCTGAAGGGGTAGTTTGGGGTGATGGAAACTTTCTATATTGCGATTGTATGGTGTCTAAACAGCAATGTGTATTTGTTGTAATTCATTATATTTTTACAAAATTGGTGACTTTTATTATATCAAAATTACACCTGAATCAATGTTAAGAAAAAAAAGAAAGATCAAGAATTAACCTGTCAATAAGACTAGTATCACTAAAGCATTTTATACCATCTCGGTTTACCTTTTTTTGACATTTACATAATATTCATTTAAACTTCACGCCTGGAAGATCCTGCAGTTTCCAGTCACATTTATCCATGGCCTTCAGGAACTTTGGGAAATGGTATTAGTTAAAGTTGGCTTTGAGGAGTGCAACATGATTCTCATACTAGGTTTTAAAGATGACTTAATACTTCCAAAGAGAGATCCATATTGTGTATGAAGCCAGTAAGCAAGCCCATTCATAAACACGTAAAGAGGTCAGTAGTTTGTGTGATCAAGCCAACATCAATAGAGCAAGCATGATTCGTTCACCTTTTATGAGAAAAATAGAATGCTTACTTCCCCACGATACTTATACTATATTGTTATTATTGAGAGTAACTCCAATATTTTATGATTGCCATATTAACCTTTAAGTGTAATTTTCATTTTCCTTACTCTGTCTAATTTGAGTGCATTTTCTAAAAAAAATAAAAATGGGCATGCTAATTATGATGCCATTTTTCTGGAGTAATTATTTATTGCCATGAAGATGAATCACATTAGGTTCTAAAAAAACTATTTCCTTACTTTGATGTATAAAAAACAAGTATGCTACAACTTTAGTATGGTAGGATGACTCATTCAGCTTCAACTGTATCTCATGTCCAGCCTTGGCTCTGATGGAGAAGTGCACTCGCACTAGCCAGTAGCATCCTGTGGCCCACTGTTTGATGGGGTTTCTCTCAGGGAATGGGGAATAGTCATATTGAGTACGAGGTATTAACAAGATGTTGAAGAAAACTCAATTTTTTACTCAGAGATAATACTTTGTCAGTATGACTTCCAACCTCAAATGCTGCTGGAATTTGAATATTCTCAAAAGAAGAAAAAAAGTTAAAAAGAAAAAGGAAGGAAAAGTGTGTTTCTTGATTCCCATGAAGTTTTGCACTGGTTCAGAGACCCAGAGGACACCCAAGCCAAGCTCACTCTGCAGCTCTGAAGCTCCATGTCTACTCCAAGCACAGCCTACAACCTTCCACGTCCGTAACATGTTTCTTTTCATATGATTTTGCCATAGGATTGAAAAATATTAAAAATAGAATATTTCTGTTCTCTGAATCTACATGAAATTATGTCAGGAGAGAGTGAGACATTCCAGGAGAACAAAGGCCACCTTTCATCATGAAGCCAGAAAGAGGAGTCTAGAGCAAGAGCCTGGTGCCTTAGATGCAGAATATCCATGCGCCATCTTGGAGGAACCTTGATTGACAGGTCTGCCAACACTGGCACTTCTTCTGAAGGTCATAAACAACAAGAAAATATTCTAGAAAGCAATAATCTGTTTGCTTCCTAATGTACCATGAAAGTGTCCTTACTGAAGTGGCATGCCATCAAAAATCATTTCTAATTATTTTAAGTAATATTTTGATCAATTCATTGTAATCTTATTAGCTTTCATGTTGATGTCTGAATTAGATTACTTTCATGTTTGTTTAAGCTCTTTTGCTTTTTAAAATGTCTCTTCCAAAGACAAATTAAGCCTGGTTAAAATAATCAATGGTGGCCGTGGATGCATCTTATGCAGATGCCGGAGGCTGGGGGGATGTCTAGCTGCCTCCTGAGGCCCTTCCCCACTGGGTCTGGCCTTGTCCAGGAATCTCTGCTTGTGTCCTGAGCCTCAGAAAAGAGGTTGTCCTTGAAGTCTCCTGTGTGGCCTCCCAGGGTCTATGGTAAAGGGCGTTCCATTGAGAATGATTCAAGCATCCTTTCAACTTAAAGCTTCACCTTCAACTTTCTCATTTTCTCCATAGATGCATGCTCACATGTAATTTTTTTTCAAAAAATGGTGGTGGTGGTACTTTTACTATAAGACATTGTCTCATGAACATAATGGTTTAAAAAAACAAGGCATTTTTAAGAATGCGCTATTATATCCAGCTCTTTTCCTGTTATCTTACAGTTTTTCAATTTAATTGGAAAATTAAGAATACTTCCAAGGCCGGGCGTGGTGGCGCACGCTTGTAATCCCAGTACTTTGGGAGGCGGAGACCGGAGGATCCGGGTTCGTGGCCAGCCTCAGCTCTCGCTCTCTCTCTCCCTGTCTCTCTCTCTCTCTCTCTCTCTCTCTCTCTCTGTCTCCTTAGTGAGGCCCTCTGCAACTTCGTGAGACCCGGTTTCAAAAATAAAGTATAAA
>PVJS01053107.1:0-13394 GCA_004027185.1 Glis glis | reverse complement strand
TGCAGTCAGACACTCTCCCTTCCCCTCCTGAAAGCCAGCCATCACTAGTAACACCCTCCACCGTGCCTCTTGGAAGCTACTGATTCAGTGTGTAAAGGGACAAGGGCGTCTGAGTAACCATGATGAAAACAAAACTCCCTCAAACTCAACAGCAGGTTTGAGCCCACAGATAAAAAGGCCCCTCTATAGTCAGGCAGATGCCCCAGACAGACAGTACCTGCTGTTTCTCTTTGCCCTTGCCCTGGCGTAGAAGGCTTCATAGGACTTGGGTTTCAATTCCAGAGCCTTGGAAGCAAATTCTTCCGCCATCCCAAAGTCCTAGTGGCAACATTGAAATACACGAGTCAGAAGCAGCACAAGTACAGAGGCAGCTCTGTCCTAGGGGCTGTGCTCTAAAGGGTGGCAGAAAACTGGGACATAACTAGAGAAGGACAAAGGGTAAGATGAGTTTTCCGGTTTGTCTTGTTTTTAATTAATAACCACAGCTTATCATCATCCTTGGGAATCTAGCAAGCAATGTCTCGAGAGGGTGGACCGCAGAGGGCGGGACAGAGGCCAGCACCAGGAAAGCGTGGCCAGTCCCCTGTAGCAGGAAGGCCACAGTGGGACCTGGGAGCAGGTAGGGGAAGATGACTTAAAAAAAAAGTAGGAAGAAGTACTGAAACCTCTCCTAGTTACAGATTAACTAGTTACTAGCAGATTCAGACCTTCTTTCCAAATCTGGGGATGGGCAACTGGTGACCGCATTGGCAGTATCTGCTGGGAAGGAGTGGGGCAGTTTTCATTTGCTTCTCATCCCTGAAGCAGAGGAAACGACACCCATGTGCACTCCGTTCCCATCTCAGGAGTGGGTGTGACTGAGCTATGGGTGGTCGTCTGAGAGCAGCTTCCCACATGCCAGGTTCATACAGGATTTGGCCTGCGGAGGGGCTGGCCTTCACCACTGTGAAAGTCCTACTGCAAAAGAACTGGGTTGCAACAACAGGGTGCTGCTTACGTTTGTTTTTCTTCGGCATCGAGACAGATTGAGATAGAGAGAAACTCTGAGTTCATTGAATGGTCGCATGTCCTCCCCAAGTCCTTCTCGAGGGAACTTCCTTAAGGCATACTGGTACCGCTGGGTGGCTTCCTTCATCTTCCCTTTCTAGTTTTCAAAAAGCACAGACATTTAGCCCTTTCTAAGGCTCTAAGGCGATAAAATTTCCCGCCCTGAGGTCCTCCATGCAAAACCATCACAGCATATGGAAAGATCCAGATGGGTAGGTGCCAACGTAGGAACAGGGACATGAACCAGCCTGAACCCGCTTGGGCTCCACCGTCCGCACCGGCATCCAGAATGTGCGGTTGCACTGGTAAGGAAGGGGACAGCTTTCCCAGAAGACGTTTGTAAACTGCCGAATTGATAACTACCAATCTTAATGCATCCCATTATCTTCTCAGTTATATATTTTTAAAAGTTATTTCAAGAATGGTCTCTCATCTGAAGATATTTTAATGCCAAGTGTAATAGAAATTAAATGAAAAAAATGGTGCTGCTTCTAAGACAAGTAGAGTCTTGTGGATAAACCTGGAGCTTGCTGCAGAATAATAATTTTAAGACGAGCTAAAGCACAGGCTTTAAAAATCTGAGCAGCATCACATCATTTTCAAGGCTAAAGAAATCCATTTGCTCAGTCAGTCCCAGCGCACAGCAGGCGTGCAGCCTGTTGAAAATGGCTTGATATTTCTGACATAATTGCCTACCAAAATCCATATTAAAACCACTTCAAAGCCAGAACAATGCACACACTCTGAACTCAATTTCAAACTGATTCCAAGCCAGGAACCCTGCTGGGTCATGCTATATGCCTATTTATTTGTTACTATTAGAAAAATGAAAAGGAAAAAACCCTACAACATGGCAAATACAACTACCTAGTAGTAAAAAAGAATCAAATGGTCACAATCTAGTGTTTTCCCCCCATAATCTTTTAATTTTATCTAATTACAGGCCTGGAAAGAATAGTGATCTATGTAAATGGCCTACACGTTTACCTAAACCTGGGGTTGGCAAAGTTCAGTGTGCAGACCAAATCTGGCCTGCCAGCTGTGTTTGCAAAGTTTTACTGGGTCACAGCCTCGCCCCTCACCTATGTGCTATGTGCTGCTTTTGTTCCACCACAGCAAAGCTGGTGGCACAGTCTGCCAAGTCTAAAATATGTACTGTTTGGCCCTTTATAGAAAAAATTTACAGAAAAAAACATTTATGGAAAAGTTTGTTGACCTCTGATCTAAACTGATGTCTCATTTGGGAAAATTTAGTCAAATTTATTATTCTGTAAGCCGGGCATGTTGTGCACTCCTGTAGCCCAGTACTTGGGAGGCTGAAACAAGAGGATCGCAGCTTCGAGGCCAGCCTCAGCAATGTAGTGAGACTGTTTCAAAACAAAATAATAAAAAGGAGTGGGCGTGTAGCTCGGAGGCAGAATGCCCCTGGGTTCAATCCCCAGTACCACACACACACAAAAGTTACTAATCTGTAAATCACATCTCCATTTCCAAAAGAACATGGGAAAAAATTAATGGTGTCCTGACTAAACAAGTATTAAATATTACTTGACTACATTAAATAAAACTATCTCTAGAAACAGATTCAAAACCCAAAAGTTTATAGATATTAAAAGTTAGATAATAAGTGTACCTTGTGATTTACATCTGTAATCCCAGCTATTCAGGAGGCTGAGGCAGAGGATTGCAAGTTTGAGGCCAGGCTGGGCAACTTAGTGAGGCCCTGACTTAAAAAATAAAAAGAGCCGGGCGTGGTGGCGCATGCTTGTAATCCCAGTACTTTGGGAGGCGGAGACCGGAGGATCCGGGTTCGCGGCCAGCCTCAGCTCGCTCTCTCTCTCTCTCTCTCTCTCTCTCTCTCTTAGTGAGGCCCTCCGCAACTTCGTGAGACCTGGTTTCAAAATAAAGTATAAAAAAATAGGGCCGGGGGTGTAGCGCGGAGGTAGAACGCCCCTGGGTTCAATCCCTGGTACCGCAAAAAATAAAATAAAATAAAATGAAATAAAATAAAATAAAATAAAATAAAATAAAAAGAGCTGGAGGTGTAACTGAGTGATAGAGCACCCCTGGGTTCAATCCCCAGTACCTGAAAAAGGGGGGGGGGACAGTAAAGGCTTGAGAGAATGAATATTTTCTTCTGGAAACATCTCTGGGCATCCCTTTCCCACGAGTCTCATGACTGTGCCCAGCGCTTTTCTGTGAGGGAACGTGAAAGGCTAAGGACCTCCTGTCAGATGCGCCAGCTGACCTAGCAGTGACTTTTCTAAGACATGGCTTTAGGCAGGAAGTTACAACTATAGCCTCAGGATTAGTTCAGAAATGATTCTCGGACACAAAGAGAAGTGCTTTCTAGTTAAGATTCTGCTGTTAAGAGATTAAACAAACCCTGGGCATGAGGCCAGATTAGCATTTTTTGGAACTCCCATTATCACTAAGTTACACATGCTCTGTGCAGAAGCACAGCTATGGTCACTCAGTACCAAACTGCAAGGTGCTTGGAGTCAGTTACAACCCACACAGAAAGAATGACAGCACTTACTTTGTACATCACGTTTCCTTCCTCCATTAACTTCTGTAAAAGTATAATCAGAATATCAGGTTTGGAGGTGGCCATCGCCCAAGCAGCATTTCCTGCAAAACAAACAAGCTCTCAGGTGCTTCCAAGGTCCTAGAGGAAAGCTGAGCAGTTCTTGGAGCCGCGGCTGCAGCAGGAGCCCAGCTGCCAGGACCGCTGCCATGTCTCAGGCTTGCAGAGGCCATGCGATGAGGAAAGGAAGCAGGATGCTGGCCTGCTTGGTTTAGCTTCTAACCTATTTTGCCCAGAACCAGGCACACAGGTGGGGGATGGTGCTGGCACAAATCTGTCCTTATTGTTCTACTGAAAAAACTAATGAGAAACCAAGGTGTGAGAGCAGCTAAGACCCACCCCTCCCTCTGGAGAGAAAGTGATTAAACCAGGCTGCAGGGTAATCTCCCTAGCTCCCTGTAGCACCCAGAATGCCAGCGGTGGGGTTGGGTTTGCATCCCTGCCCTTAGGCTCAGGCCCTCGGCCCTGTCCCTGTCCAGCTTCCCTCCTAGCCTCCACCATGGCCACAACCTTCTCTCCAGCATGTTCTGAGCACGAGCAGCAATGAGGAGCAGCGACTCTACCACTTACAATGACCGTGGGAGGCCATTCAGCTTCCTTGTGCCTTGGCTTTCTCCTGTAAAATGATGGTATTATCACTTCCTACTTAGAGGGCTGCAGGGAGGATCAAGTTAAAATGGGAAACTGCTTAGGCTGGCTTCTGATGCGGTGAACCACTTAATATTGGCTATTTCATTTGCATCGAAGTCTCCTGTCCAGAACTGCTCTTGGCCAAAGGTCTTGCATATCAAATGAGACAGGGATGCTCTAGTTGCTCTTCACACTCTGAATGGTGTATGACGCTACAACCAGCCATACGGACAGGTCTCCCTGCTCAGCCCCTCCATGCTAGCCTCAGGTTGCACTCCACCCTGCTGCTAAGAAATCCCCCCACCACTCCTTCTCCAGGGTAACCTTTCTCCAGGTGGCTACTGTAGACGAGAAGACCCCAGCCTTGTACTCTCCCCAGAACCACTTCATTAGCTTTCAGAACTACCAAAGTTTGGCCAACCCCATGATTATGGCCCCTATCCCCCTCCCTCCTCGTGTGGCTCCTGGGCACCCTGAACCCCCATGATTCCACAGTGGCCCTTAGCTTTTGCTTTGCCTCTGCTTTCTACCCATGCTGACAAGATTATCAAGCTATTCAAACATTTTAGACGACTGTAATTAAATAAGAGACAAAGAGAGGAAAGGAAGAGAGGGATTGAGAGAGAGAGAGAGAGAGAGAGAGAGAGAGAGAGAGAAGAACTTGAACTCTCTCCAAACATCTGACCTCTTTCGTGCCCTCGGAGCAGGCAATCTTTATACTTCTAAGGTATCTAAAGTCTGAAGCTACCCCTTCTCCCTGCTGATGGACATGGAGTTCACTGACCTAGTTTGGCTCCTTTTCTGAGTAGTGTAACTACTACAGAGGTGTTTCGACAACCAATGGCTCTGTCCAAGGGACGCATTCCGCTGTGGTCCACGTGCTCAATCACGGCTCCCTTCTCGACCAGGTACAGCACCTGCAGTGGGGACAGCAGAGCTCTGAGGAGCACGCCCAGCAGGAGTGCGTCACTCGCCATCTCCATTTTTGGATTTGGGGGCTGCAGTCTTAGTTTTACTCCTATTTCAATTGCCTCTGGCCATTAGAGATCTTTGAATGGAAATGAAGTTGACCTGAAATCCAGAAAAGGAGCTACATCTCACAGCTTAAACCATCTTTCTGGAGGCAGCTTTGCTATCAGGAACGGGGAAAGCAAGCAGATGCTCCCAGGGAGCATGCTATGGTCACCTGCCTATCCCAGACAGGCACGTGCACAGCTGCATGGTCTACCGGGCTGATCCCACTTCCCAGGCCAGGGAGGAGATAGTGACACCTTTTCACCTGCAGTTAATTAGCAGGTGGGCTTCTGCAATGAATGCCAACATGCAGGCAGGTATCACATACTAGAAAGTCACAACTTGGGACCAGATGGAACTGATATAATTCACTCTAGGTCTTCTCAAGAAACAGAACAAACAAATATTTGTTCTGTAAAAGTAGCAAGTTTGAGGCTACTCAAAGATATGTGATATGTGATAAAATAGCTGCCACGCGGGCTAAACAGGAAACAATAGGAAAAAAGTCACTTTGGCAACTAAGAAACCTGTAGCCAGTTTAGATTTTCATGTATATTTGATAGGATATGCATCCTATAAGTCTACCAGCTGTTCAAAGTGATACTAGAGGGCTAATATCTAAAATACATAAAGAACTCCTATAACTTCAAAAAGTGGATGAAGGACTTGAACAAATATTTCTCCAAAGATGGTATACAATAAGTATGTGAAAAGATATTCAATTTCATTAATCATTAGGGAAATAAAAAAACAACACTGAGACATCAATCTGTATCCATTAGGATGTCTACTATTAAAACAAATACTATTAAAACAAATAAAAAACAAGTGTTTGAGAGAATATGAGCAAACTGGAACCCTTGTGCACTGTTGATGGGAATGTAAAATGGTACAGCTGCTGTGGAAGAGTATGGTAGTTCTTCAAAAGAAATTTTTAAAAATTATCATATAATCCAGCAATTCTAGTACTTGGCATATACCCAAAAGAACTGAAAGCAGTGTCTTTAAGAGATATTTTCACACTCATGTTCACAGTAGCTTCATTCATAATAGTTAAAATGTGGAAGCAACCATCAGTGCGCCCACTGATGGATGAACAAAACATGGTCTGTCATAAATGGAATATTAATCAACCCTGAAAAGAAACTGATGTCATATGGTACAATGTGGATGAACTTTGAGGGCATTAAACTAAATGAAATAAGCTAGTCACAAAAAGACATACTATATGATTCCACTTACATGAGTTATCTAAAGTAGTCAAAATCATCAGAGACAAGAAGAAGAATGGTAGCCAGAGGCTGGGAATGGAGGGCAGGGGTGGGACTGGGGAGTTGTTCAATGGGTACAGAGTTTTAATTTAGCAAGATAAAGAAGTCTGGACACTAGTTTTACAGCAATGTGAATATATTTAACACCACTAAACTCTAAATACTTAGAAATGGTATGTTTTATGTTAAGTGTTTTTACCACAATCTAAATATTTAAAAAAATAACACTAGAATGTTAACTAAACTCATTCACTCTTCCCTAATATTGGTAAACTATAGAATTTGGTAAGGTAGCTGAAAAAATAAATGCACAGATGTGTGAGATTCAAATATTTGTTTCTGAAAATTGATACAGTTCATAAGGTGGCACAGAACTCTAAGGACATTTTTTTTTTGGGTGGGGCTGAGCAAGGAAGCCAGGGCCTCACACATACTAGGCAAGAGCTCCACCACTGTGGTGCTCCACCACTGTGCTCCACCCCAGCTCAACATCACCGCCTTTTAACAGCATGAGCTCCACAGCTCCCAGCAGCAGACACATGTCTCTCCAGCCAGTCTTCAGATCAGACACACTGAATATTAAAACATAACTCTCAAGTAGCTGAACACACTCGGGCACCTGAGGGGTGCCTGTGGTGTGGAGCCCATGTGGACAAAGACATGGGTTCTGTCCTCAGAAACACCTTGCCGTTCTCACTTTATTAAGGTCTTGTCCCCTTAATACTGCCAATTAGGTTTAGGAATTTGGCAAAGAGATAGAGTGCCCAAAGCTTTTTATATTTTTAGGCAATGGCACATTGTTCCAACTTGCTTTAAAAACAAACCAACCAGGAAATACATCCAATGGAATACTATTTGGCCTTCAAAAATAGGAAATCCCATCATTTGGGACAATGTGGATAAACCTGGAGGTCATGATACTGAGTGAAATAGGCCAGGCACAGAGAGACAAATAGTGCACGATCTCACTTATATGCTAAAAAAGTCAAAGAAGTAGAGAATAGGGTGGTGGTTACTAGAGGCGTGTGGGGGGGAGGTATTGGTTGGAGGGTACAAGTTCCAGTCGGATGGGAGGAGTAAGTTCTGTGGATCTATTGCACAGCATGGTGACTATAGCTAGAATCATGTTCTGCAGATGTCAAAATAGCTGAGAAGAAAGGATCTTAAACGTTCTTACTATGAAGAAATGATAAACATATGAAGTGACATATATAAATATTAGTCTGATTTGATCATTCTTCAATCTATACATGTACTAACACACCACGTTGGCTATATACAATTATTGGTCAATTAAAAATAAAATTTAAAATAAATAAAAATAAAAACTAAATATAATATAAATACTAGCTCAATTTTAAATAAG
This sequence comes from Glis glis, assembly GCA_004027185.1. Lineage (NCBI taxonomy): Eukaryota > Metazoa > Chordata > Mammalia > Rodentia > Gliridae > Glis > Glis glis. Next base: position 5,479 of record PVJS01053107.1, on the reverse strand, counting down.
TAAAAATAAAATGAGAACTAACTCATTATTTAATTAGTAATATCTCATATATAAATGTTGTTTCTGAGCCAGGTGCTGTGGCACATGCCTATAATCCCAGTACTTGGGAGGCTGTGACAGGAGGATTGCAGGATCAAGGCCAGTGTGTGCAGTAACTTAGTGTGACCCTGTTTCAAAATAAAAAATAAAAAAGGCTGGGGGAGGGGTATCTCAGTGGTAGAGTGCCCTTGAATTCAATTCCCAGTGCCATGCACACACAAAAGAAAAAGTGGTTTCTGAATGATCTATGCAAGGATTCTCTTTGCATAGAATACTATGAGAAAATAAAACTATATATGCATGTGTATATACATATTTGTGAACAATCTGTATTATATACAGTTTGTAAGCAGGTATTTTAAAGTTTTTAAGAATGTATTAAAATCTTTACTACAGTCCTAGAATAGATTGCATATCACAGAGGTAGAGAAAATGGAAAGACACCACTCCCCAACACACACACTGGCATTCTTGGGCATGGCCAAGACTCGAGCTGTGGGACTCTGGAGTCTCCTGCCCACCCCTGGCCAGCCCAGAGCAGACACCTGCTGATACTCACAGTCTCAGCATCGCCGTAGAAGGCGGCCAGGTCTAAGGGAGTTCGGCCGTTCTTGTCTGTCTGGTCTATCTCAGCTCCTTCTTCAACTAGATACTGGACCACAGCTCTGTGACCTTTCAGACAAGCCCAGCTCAGTGCTGACAGACCCTCTTTGTCCAGAGAAGAAAGGGCAGCACCTGAAAGGAAAGCCATTCACAGACCGTGAACCTGAGATGGCCAAGCCCAGGAGCAAAGTGCTTCCTGGTGCTGAGGGCGTGCTGCACAGGGCGGCAGGCCGAGCAACTACGAGCCCTGATGCTGGAAGCTGAATGGACGGCATGAAGCTGAGCAATGGGCCTGTGGCCTTGCTATTTTCTCTACTTCTGTGTTAGGAAATTCCCATAACAGCCAGGCATGGTGGCATATGCCTGCAATCCTAGTACTTGGGAGGCTGATACAGGATAGTTTCAAGTTTGAGGTCAGAACACAGTAATTTAGTGAGACCCTGTTTCAGAGGTAGAGTAGCCCTAGGTTCAATCCCCAGTACCAAAAAAAAAAAAATTCCCATAACAAAAATTGATAAATTTCTTAAGACTGGAAGCAGAGGGTGCTGAGTGGGTCCATCAAGGCTCTTTGTCTACACAAAGGAAACCTTCGTGCCAGCTACCTTTTGAAAGGAGGAATTCCACGGTGCTTAGGTGTCCTTCACAGGCAGCCACCATGAGGGGCGTCCGGCCCTGCTTGTCACTCAGGTTCACATCACAGCCGTGTTCCAACAGCAACCTAACAATCTGAAAGAAGCACTCAGACTTAGTCTCCCTATCACATGTTAAGCTGCATTCTCTATACCCAGGCAGGGGTCTCAATCTTTAAAAGTAGACAAATGACTCTCTTCTTTTTAAAATCCCTCTAAGTAGTAGGAAACACAGGGCCTGTACACTCTTGCTACCATGTTCCTTTGCACAGGATCTTTTTGCAAATATATAATCTTTTTAACATGCCTACTTCCTTATTGTATCCACAAGAACCACACATGCCAGGCAGAAACAGTAATGGGGGTGTGGAAATCACAGTCAAGTAATGACAGAGCAGCCACAGCGGGGAGGAGGACAGCTCAGCATGACCAGGGGCCAGTTGTAGTCATCTGGGTCGCAGGGTGGTCCCAGGCTGGTGCTGAAGCTACATACAGCCAGCCCTCCATATCTGTGGGTCCCACATCGGTGGATTCAATTGACAGCAGATTGAGAATATTTGGAAAAACACTGCATCTGTACTAACATATACAAACTTTTTTCCTTGTCATTACTCCCTAAACTATGTAATGACTATTTACATAGCATTTACATTGTACTAGGTATTGTAGTAATCTAGACATGATTTAAAGTATTTGGGAGAATAGTATATGTGTATATGGTCTGTGCAAGTGCTACACCATTTTTATTTTATTTATTTATTTATTGTGGTACTGGGGATTGAACCCAGGGGCATTCTACCCCTGACCTACACTCCCAGCCCTATTTTTTATTCTTTATTTTGAAACAGGGTCTCACTAAGTTGCAGAGGGCCTCACTAAGTAGCTGAGGCTGGCTGTGAACCCGGATCCTCCTGTCTCAGCTTCCCAAGTACTGGGATTACAAACGTGTGCCACCACGCCTGGCTTATACCATTTTTAAATATGGGATTTGAGCATCTTCAGAGACTGGCTTCTGCCAGGGTCCTGGAACCAATCCCCCACCGATCAGGAGAGAACTGTACCTCCAAGAGCAGAGTGTGGGGCAGGGGAGCAGGCTGCAGGACAAAGCTTGCCCACCAAGCCAGGCAGTGTGCTTTTCTAAGACTCAGGGTTAGGGGATGCCAAGCTTCCCAGGAGATTGTCAGCCTCAGAATACACCTTTATGGTGAGTGGTGGTCATGTTGGGGAGAAAAACAAGCAGGCTGGCAGGCATCTCACACAATTGCCATGACAAGGGTACTGCTCAACACTATGCTGTGGAGGTTCTCTGCAGCACATTATTTACCACCTGGCCATAGTGCCCAAAGTGGCACGTTCCCACTGCTGTCCCACTCAATGCACCAACAGATGCTTCCAACCTTCCCGAGACTTGGGAAACATGGACCAGGAGAGGGTTAGCCTTAGCCAAGGGGCACCATCCTTCCCATCACGGAGTAAGATCCCTCTGTTTGTGCTTGCAGCATGGGTGGGAGCTGCTGTCAGGTGTGTGGTGAGTGTGTGCTGTCTATAAGTGAAAGAGTAAGTGATGAACCACTATGCAAGGATCCCCGCTCCCCTGAATTATAGACAGCAGGAAAATATTTCTTTTTCCAAAGAACACATGACAACTCCTCTTTTTCAAGTATGTTGGACCAGCAGGTTAAAAAGTAACAGCAACAACTAGGAGGGAAACTTCTATTACCATGATGGTCCCACCCGCTCCATCCCCTCCGCAGTGAAGCGAAGCAGTGAGGTGTCTCCGGTCTGGCTGCTGGTCTTGCTCCCCAGGCTGTGTGTTTACCTGTGCTAGCTGGTCGAATGTGGTCTTTATCAAGTAGTCTTGGGGGCACAAGGTAGAAGCCAAGGATGGGAAGCAGGGCCCCGGGGACCCTCAGTGTCCGGATAGTGCACCTGATCCCCACTCCTTGTCTTGAAGCATCCTGGGCCCACTGGGTACCTGCCAATGTCCCTGGCGTGCTGCACAGAACAAAGGGGGTACCCCTCTTCTGTTCGTCCGAGACACGGCAGCTCCACGCTCCAGCAGCAGCTCACAGACTTCCAGCTTGCCTCGCCCTGCGGCGGCGGTCAGTGCTACAGGGAAAGCATGGGATGGGGGTGGGGGAAGACGTTAGCAGGTGGAGACTACAGGTGGCCACAGATCCCCTGACAGCCCCTCCGTTTGTATGCTCTCCCCTCAAATCTGGGTGGGCTCTCAGAGCCATGATTCATAGAACACAGCAAAAATGACATGGTGCCAGCACCTGGGCCTGGATTCCGGGAAACGGCAATTCAGGCTTCCTTAGGACACTCACTCTTGGAACCCAGATGCCATGCTGTGAGGAAGCCCAAGCAGCTTCCTGAGAGACCCAGAGAGAGAGGGGAAGCATGCGAGTCCTGGGCAAGCTCCCAGTGCACAGCTGTAGGTTCGTCAAGAATGTATCACATCACTCCTGCCTCGATGGGGTGTAGGATAGCTGTTTTGCTTTTTATTGGTGCACTGTAATTATACATCACAATGAGGTTCAGAGTGACAAATACATGCACACAGCATTCGTTGTGTGTTTCTCTCTGGTTCCCACTCCTCCCCATTGATAGTCTTTACATTGATACAAATAACTTCATGTATGAACAAAGGATTACTTGACTAGTTTCCATCAACAGATTTTCCCTTTCTCCTCCCCAACTCACCTCTGTCTCCTTATTCCCCCCATTCCACTAGTGTCTCCCCTCATTTATCTGAGGTCCTGTTTCCCAGTTTCTCTATAGCTTCCACATGTGAATGAAAACATATGGCCCTTCACTTCCTGTGACTGGCTAACCTCACTAAGCATAATATTCTTGAGTTGTACCAATTTTCCTGCAAATGACATGATTGTGATCTTTTTATGACTGAGTAGAATTCCACTGTGTGTATATACCATTATTTCATAATCCATTCTCTGTTGATGGACACCTAGGCTGGTTCCATAGTTTGGCTATTGTGATTTGTGCTGCTATAAACATAGAAATGCATGTATCCCTATAGTAATCTGATTTCAGTTCCTTTGGGAAGATCCCCAAAAGTGGTATGGCTGGTTCGTACAGCAGCTTCACTTCCAGTCTTTTAAGAAACCTCCATAGTGATCTCCATAGCGACTGTACTAATTTGCAATCCCACCAACAGTGTGTAAGGGTTCCTATTTCCCCATATCTTCACCAGTATTTGTTGTTGTCTGTATTCTTGGTGATTACCATTCTAACTGGGGTTAGATAGAATCTCAGTATTGTTTTGATTTCCCTGATTGCTAATGATATTGAACATTTTTCATATGTTTATTGGTCATTTGTATTTCTTCTTTTATGTCTATTCAGATCCACTGCCCATTTTTTGATTGGGTTGTTTTTTTAGTATTGAGCTTTTAAAGTTCTTTATATATTCTAGATATTAATCTTCTATCAGAGGAGTAGCTGATGAAGAAAATTTTTCTTCCATTCTGTAGGCTCTCTCTTTAGGTGTTTGAGAGTTTCCTTTGCTGCACAGAAGCTTTTTAATCTGATGCAATCCCATTTATTTTTTTTTATTTCCTGAGCTTTGGGTGTCTTACTAAAGTCTCTATTGGTACCTATGTGTTGGACAGTTGACCCTATGCTCTTTTAGTAGTTGCAAAGCCTCTGATCTAATTTCTAGATCTTTTATCCATCTTGAGTTGACTCTAGTGCAGGGTGAGAGGTTGGGGCTTAGTGGCATTTTTCTACATATGGTTAACCAGTTTTCCCAGCACCATTTGTTGAAAAGGCTATCTTTTCTCCAGCATCTGTTTCTGGCCTCTCTGTCAAAGATCAAGTTGCTATAGGTGTAAGGGTTTGTTTCTGGTATCTTCTATTCTGTTCCACTGATCTATGTGTCTGTCTTTGTGCCAATACAATGCTGTTTTTATTACTATTGCTTTGTAGTATAGTTTGAAGCCAGGTATTGTGATGTCTCCAGTGTTGGTTTTTTTTTTTTGCGGTACCAGGGATTGAACCCAGGGGTGTTCTACCTCCGTGCTACACCCCCGGCCCTATTTTTTATACTTTATTTTGAAACCGGGTCTCACGAAGTTGCGGAGGGCCTCACTAAGTAGAGAGAGAGAGAGACAAGAGAGAGAGCTGAGGCTGGCCTCGAACCCGGATCCTCCGGTCTCTGCCTCCCAAAGTACTGGGATTACAAG
>PVJS01053106.1:0-13391 GCA_004027185.1 Glis glis | reverse complement strand
GGGAGTTGAGGGGAGGAAAGCAGTAACAACATTGGTTTTCTTGCTGATATTTTCTCCCTCCTTTCTAATGATTTCTTTTGTTCTCAAGATTTGATGCAGTTTGATGATAAAGGAAACAAGACCAATGTACCAGATAAGGAGCGGCAAATTGAGGCTCTTCAGTTGCTCTTCCTCATTCTTCCTCCACCCAATCGTAACTTGCTGAAGTTATTGCTTGATCTCCTGTACCAGACAGCAAAGAAACAAGACAAGAATAAGATGTCTGCCTATAACCTTGCCCTTATGTTTGCACCCCATGTCCTGTGGCCAAAAAATGTGAGTGTTGAGGGGAAGAGTAAAGATAGCTTGGTTTTCTTGGGCTAGACCTCATTCTGATTCTGTGGCTATTCTTTGGTGAGTTTATCAAGGGTCCAAGGTCTAATCTTCAGCTTTATGAGGTTAGGAACTTACTTTATTAGTTCTTTCAAGAGTTATCAACCTGAGGGGGCCAATTCCTGTAACCTTACTTACAAATCAATCTTTGATAAACCTGCATGACAACTTCTTAGTGGAAACTTTTTTTTTTTGGCAGTACTGGGGATTGAACCCAGGGGTATTCTACCTCCGAGCTACACCCTCAGCCCTATTTTTTATTCTTTATTTTGAAACAGGGTCTCACTAAGTTGTGGAGGGTCTCACTAAGTAGCTGAGGCTGGCCGCAAACCTGGATCCTCCTGTTTTAGCCTCCCAAGTACTGGGATTACAAGCGTGTGCCACCACGCCCGGTTAGTGGAAACTCTTTGTAGAAAATTCTAGCTATTAAATAAACCAAAATACTCATTTTGGCTGGTTAATGTGGATTCTTTCTTCACAGGAAAGCCTTCTTGGGAAATCAAATTAATTCTGAAGAATATGATATAAATTTAGAATAGAGCTGTGTGATCTTATTGGATAGTGTCACCAAGCTTTATATGAGATGACACATAGAGCAGTCTTACCTTGTCCTAACTTTTCTATTTCCCATAGTTACCTTGGATAGCTGAATGTGCTTCTTATTTCTGAGACCACGGCCTTCTCAGTGACTTAAATAGAAAATAAATTGTCTAAAGTCTTTTAAACAAATGTTTCACTTGGAGGTACATAGCTCATATTTGTGTCCTTTCATAATATAGGTTTTACTGTATAATGGAACTGTGAGCCAGGATACCTGGGTTAGAAGCTACAAATTTATGTTGCCTAGATCCTTTACCCAGTGCTATACTTATGCCCCCTCCTCTATAAACTGGACATAATGGTAGCTTTGCCACTTACTTCACAAGGTTGTCGGAAAGACAATAGAAACAGATAGTGAACTATAACAGATTTTTGAGATTATAGGAAATGAGGAAAATAAAGGAGAGAGGTTGTATGGGGGACATTTTACTTGACAAATAACTAGAAACAAAATAATAGAAAGTTTTGGGCCAGGAATACTCTGAGGTAGGTTGGAGAAGAGAAGACACACCAACTATGTCCATATTGAGGAGATCAGTTCTCATGGTGAAAGATTTTAGAACCAGTTAAGCAAGGCTATGGAAAAGGAGGGAGTGAACTGTGGTTATGAAAAGAACTAGGTAAGGGGTCCTGGGAAGAGCAAACAGATAAAATAACAAAGATACACGTTGAGGACACAGGCTTTCGTATGGCAGAAGTGCTGAAGTACTAAAAAGAGAGGCAGGAGAAATAGGAGAATGGAATCAATGATACTTTTACTGTGCTTTTAAGAAACAGATGTCACCCGGCGTGGTGGCGCACGCTTGTAATCCCAGTACTTTGGGAGGCGGAGACTGGAGGATTCGGGTTCGTGGCCAGCCTCAGCTCTCTCTCTCTCTCTCTCTCTCTGTTTCTCTCTCTCTCTACCGAGTGGGGCCCTCCGCAACTTCGTGAGACCTGGTTTCAAAATAAAGTATAAAAATAAATTAGGGCCGGGGGTGTAGCGTGGAGGTAGAACGCCCCGGGTTCAGTACCGCCAAAAAAAAAAAAAAGAGAAACAGATGTCACCTTTGGTATCATTAGTGACAGTTCTCCTTTGTCTTTGGAGAAACTCCAGTTTCTCTGAAAGGAACTGTCCTTGAGGGGTGGTACGGATTGTGTTCTTCCTATTCATTTTGAATCCTAGCCTAGATTTTCTTTAGCAACTGCTTACATGTCGAATTCTCAAGCAGAATTAGGAAATGATGATTGGTTCTCAAGGATTTCCTGGTCACTTCAGAGACATATGGTTGTTCTAGATTATGACATATCCAGTGGAAATCTGCCAAAACAAAAAACCTTTCCAGAATCAAATGTTGTATTTATAGGCACTTTTTTTTTGGCAGTATCGGGGATTGAACCGAGGGGCATTCTACCTCCAGGTTACATCCCCAGCCCTATTTTTAATTCTTTATTTTGAAACGGGGTCTCACTAAGTTGTGGAGGGCCTCACTAAGTAGCGGAGGCTGGCCGTGAATTAGGATCCTCTGGTCTCAGCCTCTCAAGTACTGGGATTACAAGCGTGCGCCACCACATCCAGCTATAGGCACTTTTTTTGTGTGTGTATGGCACTGGGGATTGAACCCAGAGTCATTCTACCTCTGAGCTACACCTCCAGCCCTATTTTTTGTTCTTTATTTTGAAACAGGGTTTCGCTAAGTTGCGGAGGGCCTCACTAAGTAGCTAAGGCTGGCTGTGAACCTGCGATCCTCCAGCCTCAGCCTCCCAAGTACTGGGATTACAAGCGTGCACCACCACGCCCGGCTAGGTAATTTTGATAGGAATAGAAATGGTCATACAGTTGAAAGAATCAGCATATTGATAAGTAGTACTTCCCAGCTCTTAATGCTCTTTGTTTGGTCTCTTTTCCTCTGAATAGGTGACTGCAAATGACCTTCAGGAAAATATCACAAAGTTAAACAATGGGATGGCTTTTATGATCAAACACTCCCAGAAACTTTTTAAGGTAGGTAAGGGATGGCATTTGGTTGGTAACTGGAGAAGGAAGATGGAGCAAGGTAGAATCTTAGATAAAAAGAAAAAGTGTTCTCCTAGATAAGGAAGGAACCAGAGTGGACAGTGGCAACCCCTTTGCAGGTTGGGAGGACTAGGACTAGGAGGCTTAGTGACTGGGTGATCTGGGTGATTGGCTCCACCCTCTGAGTCAGCCTGCTTTTTTCATGGGAGGCCGCACATGCTGGCAGCTGCATTTTTAGGATCTGACAGCCCCCTTTCATTTTGTACTCTTTGTCTCTTTCAGTCAAATAGGCAGTGTTTCTGCCAACATGATTTTCTCAAGAACTTTGTGGGTCTTCTGTGGACTTCAGTGGAGTTCATCCCATTAGACAAAAGCCACATATACAAATCATTTGAAGATAAATCCTCTACGTTGGTCTCCTGCTGAGAAGGCTGAGGGATAATACCTTCAAGCTTCCTACAGGCCCTCTGGTTCCATTGAGAGAATCTGGGAGGCGTACTCTTACTCCCTTGAAAGGGCCCTTTGTGTGACTGAATACCCTGACCTTTTCATGTTTCTAAGGTTTTAGCAAAAGGTTGTACAGTAATATCCGTGGCCTTTAGAGAATACCTACTTGATATTGAATCTCTTAATTTTAGTATCTTTTGCCATCTGGAGAGGCCCAGAATTTCCAAGATTATTCAGTTCTGGTTCCTTTTTTCTTATGATAAAATATTTATAAAATTTATCATCTTAAATTTTTTTTAAAAGATATGGGTCTCACCGTGTTGCTCAGGCTCGTCTCAAACTCCTGGGTTCAATTTGTCCTCTTGCCTCAACCTCCTGAGTAGCTACAGGCATAGGCCACCACACCTATCAACTTACCCTGTCACAGGGTACTTGTCAAAGGATTCTATCCCATAGTAATCCTAAATGGTATTTTCTTTCTTTCTTTCTTTTGTGGTACTGGAATTGAACCCAGGGGTATACTACCTCCAAGCTAAACCCCCAGCCTATTTCTTAGATTTTAATTTTTTTTTGCAGTACTGGGGATTGAACCCAGGGGCATTTTACCTCCAAGCTACACCCCCAGCCCTATTTTTTATTCTTTATTTTGAAACAGGGTCTTGCTAAGTTGCAGAGGGCCTCACTAAGTAGCTGAGGCTGGTCGCGAACCCGGATCCTCTGATCTCAGCCTCCCAAGTACTGGGATTACAAGCATGAGCCACCATGCCCGGCTCATATTTTTATTTTTTATTTTTTATTTATTTTTTGTTTTTGTTTTGCAGTACTGGGGATTGAACTCAGGGGCATTCTACCTCCGAGCTACATCCCCAGTCCTATTTTTTTTATTCTTGATTTTGAAACCTCACTAAGTCGTGGAGGGCCTTACTAAGTAGCTGAGGCTGGCTGTGAACCTGCAATCTCCTGTCTCAGCCTCCCAAGTACTGGGTTACAAGTGTGCGCCACCACACCTGCCATATTTTTATTTTTAAAACAGCAACAATTACATTGGTGTCTCCTCATAGTTTTCCCATCAGATTTGTTGAAGTATTTATTCAGTGGCAAGAGAAATGAAGCTGTGTAATAGGGTATTTAGGACAATCTTTGGCTTCTCCAAAGTAATCTATCAGTCACATAATTTTTTTTTTTTTTTTGCGGTACCGGGGATTGAACCCAGGGGCATTCTACCTCTGAGCTACACCCCCAGTCCTATTTTTTTATTCTTTATTTTGAAACAGGGTCTCGCTAAGTTGAGGAGGGCCTCACTAAGTAGCTGAGGCTGGCCACGATCCCAGATCCTCCGGTCTCTGCCTCCCAAGTATTGGGATTACAAGCATGCACTACCACGCCCTGCTCAGTCACATAATTTTGAGGACCACTGTTGTTTTTTTGTGTGTGTGTGTGTGGTCTGAAAGAATTTTAGGTCTACTAACCATTTGGTCCTGGTTTTCTTTTATGTCCTGCTCAGGCTCCTGCCTACATTCGGGAATGTGCCAGATTGCATTATTTGGGATCCAGAACTCAAGTATCAAAGGTAAGAATAGGAAACTGCTCTTAACCCAAGCAAGGAAAGAGGATTATTGCAGTTTAAAAAAAAGCGTGAAATCAAGTAAAGCCATGTCAAATAAAGGTTTTAGTGTTATAGCCCAAAATTATCTATTCATTTTGTTATAAGGAGAAAGACTGAGAATAAAGTCCTATGTTGAAATGAAAATGCCCTCACATACATATTCTTACCTGTTTTCAGAGGTCCTCCACTGGTAGATGATAGCCTGTAAATAAGGGTGATGGCATAGACTGTATGTTTAAAGTTTTGCAATAAGACCCTTGGGCAGTCTTGTAGTATGTTTCAGCCAGCTTTCCCATCGCTGTGACCAAAACACCTACAAGAACAATTTAGAAGAGGAAAGGTTTATTTGGGATCATGGTTATAGAGGTTTCGGTCCATAGGGCTGGCTCTGAAGCATAAATGGTGGCAGCGGCAGCAGGGTGTGTGGGTGGATGCTGCTGCTGTCATATCATGGAGGCCGGAAGCAGAGAGAATGAGGGGAGGGGACGAGACAAGGGACATGTATAATCTCCAAGGCTATACTCCCAGTGACCTACCTCCTTCAACCACACCCTACCTGCCTACCTTACCACTCAGTAAATCCATTCAAATCATAAGTCCATTAATGGATTTATCCACTGATGAAACAGGAACCCTCGTGATTCATTTATTTTACCTCTAAACATTTTTGCATTGCCAATACATGAGCTTTTTCCAGGGGATATTCTATATCCAAACCATAACAGTATATGACATAAGCAATCTGTAAATTAAATACTTTATAGTAACAAAAATACAATTTTATGTAATTCATTTTTATTCAGGTTCAGTGGTATGATAAAATTCTGTCAAATGGCTAAGACTTGAGATCACATGAGCTTAGACTAGGGAAATGTGTCGTGCTTATTAACAGAAGATTATATATGATTATTGAGCTTTAAGAGTGAAAAGTAAAAAAAAAAACTTCATGAGCACTTTTTGAAGAATTCTATTTAGTCTGTCTTGGTTAAAAACTTAAGCTGCAAACCAGGCATGGTGGCACACACTTGTAATCCCAGTACTTGGGAGGCTGAGACAGGAGGATGGCAGGTTTGTGGCCAGCCTCAGTTGCTTTGAGGCCCTTGGCAACTTAGTGAGACTCTGTTTCAAAATAAAGAATAAAAAATAGGGCTGGGGGTGTAGCTCGGAGATAGAATGCACCTGGGTTCAATCCCTGGTACTACAAAAAAACAAAAACAAAAACAAAAACCTTAGACTGCCATTTTAAGCTATTTTTTTCTGCTCCTGTTTATTTTTCCCTGTCATTGAGTAAATATTTGGTATGACCAGGAGAACAGTATTTGATTTCAAGTAATTTAACTGGAATGTGGCTTTTATTAAAGAGCTGTTGGTGGAGGGGTCCCTGAAAAAGAGTAACTCCCATTCATCTTTTTTTGTTCCAGGTTTTTGTGGGAACTTCCCCCACAAATCCAACAGAAAATATTAATTCACTTTCCTTTTAAATTTTCTTTAGGATGACCTTGATCTGACAGCTTCATGTCATACTAAGACCTTCCAGCTGGCAAAATCTCAGAAATGGAACCAGGTAGATCCCTGCTCTCATCAGGAGGAGACCCAGCAGCGTACAGAAGAGGCACTGAGAGAGCTCTTCCAACACGTTCACAATATGCCAGAGTCAGCAAAGAAGAAACAACTCATTAGACAGGTGCCCAAAGGCAGGGAAATAGTGATGGGGTTTGAGGAATGTGATCATGGTTGTAGGACATATTGTCAAGAATATCATTTAATTTCTGGCTCTTATTGGGTTAAGCTTTGGCTCAGCCAAGAAAGCAAACTTGTCTATGGAATCTCCATGTACTACTGCCCCACTAGAGAAAGGAGTGGAGGCTCTTGGGTTTCTATAATTAAACAGGATCCAAACATGGTTAAGGTGTCTGTAATTTTGGTTATGTACCAAGATTGCTTAGAGAGAACCAGCAGTTACAATATTGCTCCTATGTTTAAACCCTCCAGTTTTTTTCCGGCAAATAACTTTCTGAATCTTAAGTTTTATTTTATTTCTTTTGCGGTACCGGGGATTGAACCCAGGGGCATTTTACCTCTGAGCTACACCCCTGGCCCTATTTTTTATGCTTTATTTTGAAACTGGGTCTCACGAAGTTGTGGAGGGCCTCACTAAGTAGCTGAGGCTGGCCGCGAACCTGGATCCTCCGGTCTCAGCCTCCCAAGTACTGGGATTACAAGCGTGCGCCACCACACCTGGCTTAAGTTTTCTTATTTGTAAAATGATAATAGTTATGTCTGTGTTTCATGCTTGTAAAAGTTAGAGGTAAAGCCGGGTGTGGTGGCGCATGCTTGTAATCCCAATACTTCGGAGGCTGAAACAGGAGGATTGCAGATTCGCAGCCAGCCTCAGCTACTTAGTGAAGCCCTCTGCAACTTAGTGAGACCCTGTTTCCAAATAAAAAATAAAATAGGGCTGGGGGTATAGCCCGGAGGTAGAATGCCCCTGGGTTCCACCCCCAGTACCGCCCCCTACACACACACAGACACACACACACACACAGACACACACACACACACACACATACACACACACACACACACACACACACACACACACACACACACACGGTTCCACCACCTCCCAGTAGCACTACTGGCTGGGAACCAAGCCTTTAAACACATGGACCTTTGGGGGCATTTCAAATCCAAACCATAGGAGTCAGCCTCCTGACTTCTTATTCAACTTAGACCTTCTTGGGAGAAGAGTCTGTGTTTTTATTTATTTATTCCCAATCTCTAACATAGGGCCAGGTATAAACAAGTACTTAGAAAATGTTGAACTGAGACATTTTTAACAATTGACAAAAACCCTTAAGAGAATTTTTTTTGGGGGGTTATTCTTTGTGAAGTTACTTTGAGATCTAGCAAATTGTTCTATTCCTGGAATTTTACAGAGTTTTGGCATAATATTGTTGCAGATTCAAAGCAATCTAATGATTTAAATTTCTATAAATATAAAAACAGTTTCATGTAGGACACGTGTAATGATGTCTTTCAACAAGAGTACTAGGGTTAAAGATAATACAAAGAAAAAAACATCTTTTTTGCTGTTTTTAGAAAAACAGGAAAATTATATAAAAGGATAAAAAGAAAACAAATCACTCATTCCACCAATGTTTATATTTTGGGCATTTCCTTCAGTCTTTCCTATGGGTATATTTTTACCTAGGTATAATCATATTGTATACCTTTTTATCTCTCCTTTTTTCATTAAACATAGCGTAAGCACCTACTCATGTATGCTTACAAACTCTTTGCATACATTATAGATATCTTTTTGAAGGAACTATGATTTTACTATTTAATTTTTTTCTTCTATGATTATAAAAATAATATGTGCTCACTGTAGAAACATTGAAACCTTCAGAAGAGTTTAAAGGAGAAAATAAAAATAACTATGGTAATCCAGAGTGTAAAGGAGAGAATCAAAATAGCCTGTAATTATCTAGAGATAAGAGTTGTAAACATTATTGACTATTTCTAGTGCTTTTCTTCATGAATATATATTTCACATTTTTTCTCTTAAGATCATAATATATAGTCAGTTTTATTATTTATTTATTTGAAGTTCTGGAGATTGAACCCAGGGGTACTTTACCACTGAGCTATATCCCCAGCTCTTTTTATTTGGGACAGTGCCTTACTAAGTTGCTGATACTGGTCTTGCACTTCTGATCCTACTCCTTCAGCCTCCCAAGTAGCTGGGATTACAGGTGTGCACCACTGCTTATGGCTATATTCAGTTCTATATTCTATCCTTTTCAGTTAACTTTATATAACAAACATTTTCCATATCATTGAAATGTTATAAACATTTTTTTGGTACTGAGGGTTGAACCCAGAGGCATTTATACCCTGGCCCTTTTCATTTTATTTATTTATTTATTATTTTTGCGGAACTAGGGATGGAACCCAGGGGCATTCTATCTCCGAGCTACTCCCCCAGTCCTATTTTTTTTATTCTTTATTTTGAAACAGGGTCTCACTAAGTTGCGGAGGGCCTCACTAAGTAGCTGAGGCTGGCTGTGAACCTTCGATCCTCCTGTCTCAGCCTCCCAAGTACTGGGATTACAAGTGTGTGCCACCACACCCGGCTTGTTTGAATAAATTTTAAAATTTGAAATAATCTTAGATTTAGAGAAAAATTACAAAGATAATAGAGTTCCTACATACTCTTCACCCTTTACCCAGGTCTTCCTAATGTTAATGTTTTCAAAACAAAGAAATTGGCATTGGTACATTAATGTTAAAACTATAGTCTTTATTCAGATTTTATCAGACTTCCACTAATGTCCTTTTTCTTCTAAGGATCCAATCTAGGATACCACATTGCATTTACACATACACATGCATGCACCCACACTTTCCCTTTCTCTTTATTTGAATTTTATTTGTGGAAGAAACCAAATTGTTTATTTCCTACAGTATGGATTTTACTGACCACATCCCTGTGGTGTTACTTAACATGTTCCTCAGTCCTCTATATTTGCTGTAAACAGATAGCTAGATTTATTTCCAGGGGCTTGATCTGATTTTAATCTAGTTCTTTTCTGATAAGAATACCTTATAGGTGGTGTGTAACATTTTAATATGCATTTTTAAAAGGCTTTGGATACACATTGATAAAGAGCTCCCCAGAACATTTTGCCAATTAATGCCCCCCCATCTCATTACACCCATGCCAACATTATCATGGAATGATAATGGTTTTTATATGTTATAATGAGTTCAGGAGGATTCTTACTAGTCAAGGTCTTTGGAGGTAACTAAATTTCTGTCTGCTGAGGTAATTAACTTTGAAAACTTCTTGGTACCTATATATAAAAAAGTCAAGTTTTCAATTCCATAATCTGAACTGATAAAAATATGCCCAAGTTTACATTTGAGAAATTTTAAAAGTATAGTCAGAAAAGGCAGAAGAGTGATTTTTCCATTAGGTATTATTATTATTATTATTATTATTTTTTTTTTTTTTGTAGTACCGGGGATTGAACCCAGGGGCGTTCTACCTCTGCGCTACACCCCCGGCCCTATTTTTTTATACTTTATTTTGAAACCAGGTCTCACGAAGTTGCGGAGGGCCTCACTAGGTAGAGGGAGAGAGAGGGAGAGAGAGAGCGAGAGCGTGCGTGAGTGCTGAGGCTGGCCACGAACCCGGATCCTCCGGTCTCCACCTCCCAAAGTACTGGGATTACAAGCGTGCACCACTACGCCTGGCTCAGGTATTATGTTTTTTAAGTGGAGAAAGAATAACTAATCAAAACACTGAATAAGCTGGGTGTGGTGGCACACACTTGTAATCCCAGCACTTGGGAGGCTGAGACCGGAGGAGGATCGTAGGTTCGTGGCCAGCCTCAGCTACTTAGTGAGGCCCTCCGCAACTTAGTGAGACCCTGTTTCAAAATAAAGAATAAAAAATAGGGCTGGGGGTGTAGCTCGGAGGTAGAATGCCCCTGGGTTCAATTCCCGGTATCACAAAAAACAAACAAAAAACACTGAATAAGACTATACAGTACCTGTGTCTTCCCTTTTTCCACATTGAAGTCCTCCACACAAAGAGCTGATGCAGAAAGTCTGCCTTCTGATCTGTTTCCTTTGATGATGATGCTGGCAGGCAATCATGAGACCTATTTAAAGAATTTTAATAACTTTAAAAAATTCTGCTTTGCAATTTATGTTAAATTAAGGACTGTTATAGGTTGTGCCAGTAAGTATGTCCAAGATGCTTTATGCAAAAAAAAAAAAAAATGTGATTTACTAGCAGGAGATCTTGGGCAAGTTCCATAAGCTCTCTAAGTCTCAATTTTCTTTTTTGTAAATGGCATAATAACTCCATATTCAAGGAATATTAAAACAGGACTCCTCAAATAATTAAATACTTTTTTTTTCTTTGCAGTGCTAGGGATTGAACTCAGGGCCTTGCACATGCTAGGCAAACTGTAACATTAAGCTACATATCCAATTCCCATTTCTGCTTTTGTAATTTGCTTATTGACCTACTAAGGTATATATGTACAGACTCATTTATTCCTAGATTTTTTTTTCGTACTTGGCTATTGGTTGGCACAGTCATCTCTTGATGGGAGAATATTAATACAATTTTTTTCTGTGTTTTCTTTTAGTTTCATAAGCAATCTTTGACCCAAACACCAGGGCGAGAACCCTCTACTCCCCGGGTACAGAAGAGGGCCCGTTCACGCTCCTTCAGTGGGCTCATTAAGGTAGGTGTGCTGTGCTGTCTTTTTTTAGTATTGATTGTGAGGAAATGTAACAGTCTTATTTTTCTTATGCATAAACAGTTTTCTTCTATTCCTTGGTATCCTATAAAGGGTTAATTTGCAAGGAGATAAAGATAGAATTTGGAAAAGCTTTTATTTTTCAAAGCATTTTGTTATGTTTCAAATCAAAGAAGGGGCTCTAAAGGAGGAAAAGAAATAAAAGTCCTATCTTTTCTGGGGCTGAGCAGTTCTCATTCCTGAGCAATGTAAACAATCTCTTTTGCTTCCTGATCTGCTTTGCAGTACATACTTTATTCAGTTTGCTAAATCTGTGGAGAAGTGAGAAAATTGTGAGATTAGGGAAATTGTTAGAAAAATGGATTTTCTAATAGGCTAGTGAATTTTTGTCTTAAACTTCAATGTTTTTATTGTTATATTCTCATTCCTTGTGTCAAATTCATTAAAAGCCTTGTTTTTAGAATGAATATAAAATATATTTCTGTGCTGTTGTTGCCATCACTGTATTTGCAGATTCAGTTTATAAGCCTTCAGACTCTCTGAACTTGTAGTTAAGAAATATTACCATCAGGTGGCAGTAGATAACTTGGTTATGGGGTTCAAATTTCCATGCATAAACTATAAACCAGAACCAGGCAAGGCTCTGGTTAACTTGGAGAGAGATTAGCACTATTCTGTGTTCTCTTTTTCTTTTTAAAATTGTTTTAACATTATTAAGCTATGAAATCCAAGAACATTAAGAAGCCCTTTGATTAAAACTTAAAGTTTTTATATTAAAAAATGAACACCTTGTAATTTTTTTCCCTTTAAACTGCAACTGTTAGCGGTTGCAGATTCTTTTCACTCTAGTTTTGGTCCTTGTTGTAATGTGTAGAAGCCTAGAATTCATTCTCAATCCTGATCACTGGGGCCTGTAGCTTCTGGAACATTAGGTTTGCTTGATGTAAAAATTATCTTTGCTTTCAACACAGTAAAAAGGCAACCCATCAAATGGGAGAGAATATTTGCAAATCATTTATATGGTTAAGAGTTAATACTCAAGAGTTTATAAAGAATTCCTGTAAGTCAACAGCAAACATACGTGTACACACACACACACACACACACACACACCCCTCATTAAAAAATGGGCAAAGGACTTAAATGGACATTTCTCTGAAGGGGATAAATGGTCAAGAAACACGTGAAAAGATGCTCAACAGCATTTATCATCAGGGAAATGTAAATCAAAATACAGTGAGAGCCAGGCGTGGTGGCACACACTTGTAATCCCAGTACTTGGGAGGCTGAGACAGGAGGACCACAGGTTTGCAGCCAGCCTCAGTTACTTAGTGAGGCCCTCCGCAACTTAGACCCTGTTTCAAAAATAAAAAATAAAATAGGGCTGGGGGTGTAGCTCGGAGGTAGAATGCCCCTGGGTTTAATCCCCAGAACCACAAAAATAAAAACAAAAACAAAAACAAAAAGCAGTGGGATACTACTTCATATCCACTAGGTGGCTATTGTAACAAAAACAACAAACAAACCAGAAAGTAGCAACTGTTGACAAAGATGTGGAGAAAGTAAAACCCTTGTACACTGTTAGTGGGAATGTAAAATGGGGCAGCTAGCCAGGTGTGGTGGCGCACGCTTGTAATCCTAGTACTTGGGAGGCTGAGACAGGAGGATTGCATGTTTGAAGCCGGCCTCAGCAATTTAGTGAGGCTCTCAGCAACCTAGCGAGACCCTGTTTCCAGATAAGAAATAAAACCAGTTGGGGTGTAGCTCAGAGGTTGAAAGCCTTTGGATTCAATTCCCAGCACCAAAAATGAATGAATGAATGGATGAATGAATGAATGAATAAATAAATGTATAAAATTGTGCAAACTGCTGTGAAAAACAGTAGAGGATGAAAAAGTTCTGGAGATGAATGGCGGGGTAGTGGCTGCACTGGGAATGTACTTTATGCCACTGAAGTATATACTTAAAAATGGATGAAATGGTAATTTTTATGTATATATATATTTTTTTTTGCGGTACTGGGGATTGGACCCAGGGGCATTCTACCTCCAAGCTACACCCCCAGCCCTAATTTTTTTTTTTTTTTTTT
>PVJS01053105.1:0-13396 GCA_004027185.1 Glis glis | reverse complement strand
CCAGTACTTTGGGAGGCGGAGACCGGAAGATCCGGGTTCGCGGCCAGCCTCAGCGCGCGTGTGCACACGCGCGCTCTTTCTCTCTCTCTCCCTGTCTCTCTCTCTACTTAGTGACCCTCTGCAACTTCGTGAGACCCGGTTTCAAAATAAAGTATAAAAAATAGGGCCGGGGGTGTAGCGCGGAGGTAGAATGCCCCTGGTTCAAAAAAAAAAAAAAAAAGAAAGAGAACACCTGAGTTACATCTCTGTAACATCAGATGATTACAGCAATCAGGAATTGTAAGTGGTGTACATTTCTGTAAGATGAAGACTGAACATATCACAAGGACTACTCAATTAAATCAAACTCCTCATGTCCGGAGTGAGCAGGCTTTCCTACAGGTACCTGGGATTCACACTAAAGACACAGCCTGGAAGAATTCAGTGATTCCATTACCTCTTTCAGATATTATAAGAACTGCTACTCAAAGGTCAAATATGCCTTCTCATATTGAATTTGATTACTTAACAGATCATTTGAAGCTTTCAAGGCATAACTTAATATTCTTTGAATTAACACTCTTTAATTAACCAAACAGCAAAATAGAATTACAGAGGTAAAAAAAAATACTTAAAATGATATAAGTAGTAATCTGTAAGGCTCAATATCCTTTGGTCCATCAGTCATGATAGGCTACTTCATTATCATTTAAAATATCAGGTATAAAAATAAAAAATAGAGAACATTTAAAGCATATTTATTATGTTTTCATGGTTTGTTTCTCAAATGTAATTATAGTCATATTTTAGGGTCAGAGACAATAATTTTGTTCAATTTTCCATAATAATAAAAGAGAATACCATTTTATATAATCATGCAAAGTTTTTAATTTGCATTTAGGTGCATTTAAAATAACTATATTTTATATAATATATAACAGTAACATAGTATACATAATTTTGCATGTTATATATAACTTTTTGCATTTTATATAAATTTTTTCATGAATCTTTTCTTTAAGGTATATCCACACATAACAAGTATATTCATGCATATCTACACATGCCTCAGGAGTAGTGCATAAAACCATTTAAACTCTCCTTCAGGAAATATTGCATGTTTAAATAAAATGAAACATACATAATTCAATTTAAAATGCCATTGGATATATAGTCTCTTTTCTTCTAACTTTTGATATTATAAAAAATGCTAGAAAGAATATCTAATTACTATAATTTTTATATCTTTCTTTTTGAGTACAATGCTCAATTGATGCAGGGTATCAGTATTTGTTACATGAATGACTGGATGAATGAATAAAGTAATAAATGTGATTTTTAATTTTTTCAATTAAAGGGGCATGTCTATTTGACAATCATTTTGAGTTGAGTCAGTTCATATATTGTTGTGCTTTCCCCTATGAATTATGATAAAGAGAAAACATGCATAAATATTAAATGACTTACATCCCTGGATGCTTCCCTAGTATGAGTGACCTTATGGAACTGCCAGTAATACTCAGCATGAAATAATGTACCCAAGCAATATTCTGACAGAGGAGAAAAACAAGATTACTATTTTTAATGTCAAGATTGTAGTGTCAAGTTTGATATCATACTGTAATTATACATTTCTTCTTACTTAGAGTATGTAGAGTTACATAGGAAGAAACGTTTTCAGCATTTGCATATGTCCCATGCTCTTCTGTAGACTTTTCTAAATTTGATTTAGTATCTATTGAGCATTTACGTCTGACATTAAGCCACTCGCTATGGAGAATATTAAAAAGCTTGATATCGCTAAAAAACAACCTTATATGTCATCAATATGTTATTTGATGATAAAAAATAACAAAAGATTCCCTCTCTGTTATAAGACTACGTAGTTTATTCTCCAGCTGAGATAAACTGAGCCAATATTTAAACCAGTTGGAAGGAAGACAGAACTTCATCACCCATGGCTAAGGTGAGAGCAAGTCCACCTCTAGTTTAGTATGGATTTTCTTCTAGTGACAGACATTTTTGTAAGCTCAGAACCTAATAATTATTTGGATAAATTCAAAATTGTCATCTCGTCACCATCAGTGTTAGTGTTCATTTTATTTGTCATAATTTGAGGATTTAATACTCATGTTGATTGTTTATTATCACATAACAATTTATCAAATGTTGAAAACTATCTACTTTAGTATAGTCATAAAGTATACAATAAGATGTATTAAAAATGAAAATAAAATAGCAGCTCCTCAAATATGGATGAGTTTGAAGTCATTGGTCCTCATTTTCTTCTTCCAAATATTCTCTTCTCTATGGCAAGGAGTCAGTTCAGGTTACTGTAGAGCTTGTGAAATGTATGCTCTGTTTCCCACATTCTTGCGTTGGAATTTCTGGTAACATATTTTGAACAATTAATGCTCTCAGAAGACCCTGTTACAAACTTAGAGAAAATGATGAACACACGGATTATCACATTTGTGCATGTCTTGTGTTTATTTCAGGGAATAAGAGTCTCACCAAGGGAAAAGCCCAAAGCCAGGTCTTCATGATCACTGAAGTAGCTCCCACTCCACATCCAATTTGCCTGAGTACCCTTAAGGTGGCTTCTGAGAGAGGATGCACATGTCCTGAGTTATTTTGGAACATGGGCTGTTTGTTAGGCTAGAAGAGTTTTTCAATGAATCAATAATAATTTAGGATCTAAACATTTCTTTGGGGATTAATGGGTAGCTAAGCAGAGTTATTCATACCAAAGACCATTAACCCCAATTGATCCCTATCCAGTTGGTGTCAGCTGCAGAAATAAAGCACTCAAAATATAGACTTGCTCTTCCGGACCTTACTTCAATGGTCCTTCCTTTGCAAGGAATCAAAATGGATTAATTTTTGAGACCAAGTTCGCTATTTTCTTTTTTTTTTTTGTGGTACCGGGGATTGAACCCAGGGGCGTTCTACTTCCGCCCTACACCCCCCGCCCTATTTTTTTATACTTTATTTTCAAACCGGGTCTCACGAAGTTGTGGAGGGCCTCACCAAGTAGAGAGAGAGAGCGCTGAGGCTGGCCACGAACCCAGATCATCCGGTCTCCACCTCCCAAAGTACTGGGATTACAAGTGTGCACCACCACGCCCAGCCCTATTTTATTTTTCATTTTTTATTTTTTATTTATTTATTTATTTTTTTTTTTGGTACCGGGGATTGAACCCAGGGGGGTTCTACCTCCGCACTACACCCCCAGCCCTATTTTTTTTATACTTTATTTTGAAACCGGGTCTCATGAAGTTGCGGAGGGCCTCACTAAGTTGAGAGAGAGAGAGAGAGAGAGAGAGAGAGACGGGGAGAGAGAGAGAGAGAGAGAGAGAGAGAGAGAGAGAGAGAGCTGAGGCTGGCTGGGAACCCTGATCCTCCGGTCTCCGCCTCCCAAAGTACTGGGATTACAAGCATGCGCCTCCACGCCCGGCTTCACTATTTTCTATTCAACTCAGAAAATCTGTAAGTATAAGTCCAGAAACCTGCTATACAAAAGTTCATACATTACCCAGGTCTGTGCTGGGAACTGAGATAGTTCTGAGGTAACAGTGCTTTAATAGGATATGAATTCTGTAAGGGTGCTGTGTATTTCACAGGTAAGCCTGAAACATTGACAAACATTCCTGTGGCAAATGTAACCATCAACACAATAAAAGTATAAATATTTTCCATCCCTGCACCCAGCACCCATTGCAGGCACCTGACAACTAGCAATTGTTTTCTTTCCCGATTGTTCTGTCTTTTCCATAATACAATATAAATGGAATGGTGTGGAAAGCAATTTTGTATCTAGAAATTATTGGCTTAAAAATCTATAGCTTTCTGCTTGCTTTGATGGAAGGTCATCAGAAGGAGTCACTGAAGGCAGTGGCTCCTGCTCTTGTTCTTTCTGCTATATTTCTTTCTAACATAAGAAAAACAATTTTCTCAGCTTCTTGTTATGCTAGCCTTGAGTTAAAGATAAACCTGTATAACTAACTACTGATACACTTGAAATGCTTTACTAAACACAGTACACAACTCTTTTGTTCTCTTTCAAAGAAAAACAACTTAAACTCTGTATACCTTTGCCAATAAAAGGGAGGTTAGAGATTTGTTCAAGGAGTTGTCTCTCTTGCCTTCTCCCCTCTTACCTCTCAGCTCAAAATCTTTGTCTTGAGAAAATTTTATTGCATCAACCTAGGACTCCACTGGTCGAGAGTTTGGCAGCTTAGCAAAATAGTACAATATATAGACATTTGAGTTGGCTACTTTCACTTATCAGAAAGCATGTGAGATTCACCCTTGTCATTGAATATATTTATATTTTCCTGTTGAGTATGTGAATTATATGCAGACACCCTGGTTTGATTTTCCGTCCAATGACTGATGGGAATTCAGGTCATTTCTAGATTTTAGCAATTATAAATAAAACTACTCCAAAAATGAGTGCAGCCCTTTGGATGTAGTTGAGTGTGTTTTTTAAAGGTTCATGTTCTGGAAACTTGATCCCTACTGTAGAAGTGTTGAGATGGTGGGAGGTGGTTAGGTCATGGGGGCATTTACCCTGATCGGGATTAATGCTGGTCTCACAGAGTGAGTGAGTTCTCAAGAGAGTGAGTTGACAAAAAGTCAGGCCACATCAGGTACTTGCTTTTTCTGCACATGGTCAGTTTCCCTTGCCACTTACCCATAATGTGGTGACATAGGCAGGAAGGCCCTTGCCAGGATGCCAGGATGCCAGCAACATTCTCTTGAACCTCCAGAACTGTAGTTAAATAATAATTCTTTCTTTATTAAGCAGCCAACTTCAGGTATTTTTTGTTATAGCAATGCAAAACAGACTAAAATAATTAGGTAAAAGTTTTAATTTTGGGTGGAGAAGGCAGAGCAGGGGGTTTATGTTTTAATTTGTCTTTGCTAAATACTTAAGAAGAAGAATTCTTGGTAGTGTGTTTACTTTTATTAGAAGATGCCAAACAGTTTTCAAAAGTAGCTTTAACATTTCTCATTCCCACTGGCAACTGGGAGAGTTTTAGTTGCTCCACATTGTCAGCACTTGATATTATCAGTTTTTTTTTAATTTAGCCATTAAATTAAAGCTATTATGGAAGCTAATTTTTATTTTAATTTGTTTCAAAATAATGTTGAGCATCTTTTCATATACTTATTTGTCATTCATGCATCTTCTTTAGGGAATCGTCTATTGAAATAGTTTGATCATTTGTGTGTAGTTTTCTTTGTCTTATTGTTGCATTGTAAGATTTTTTACCTATTTAGGATACATCCATTATCACATATAAGTTTGCAAATATTTTCTTCTACCTTTCGACTTTTTATTTCTTAATTATGTCTTTCAAGTCCATTGTTAAAAATTTTATAATTGTGAAATAGTTCATAATTCTTTTTCCCCACATAAATGTTGATGAAAAATCATGGCCATGTGGTTTACAAAGCTTCTGTTCCTGCAAACACTTTTTTAAATTTAATTTCAAATATGCTCTTTTGAATTCTTTGCCACTCAGGTTATTTTTAAGAGAAAAAATACTTACAGAAATGTTTTTCCTATTACAGATTACACAGGGAAACCTTAGTGTCTTACAGATTTTGGTTCTGTTATCAAGTAAAGTCACAGACATCCACTTCTCTTATCTCTTCTCTTCATTATTAATACCATTCTAATTTGGATTTGGACCTACCTTCATCCCTGGATCCTATATTGCTGAGTTTTTTTTCTCCCACCATCTCTTTCCTAGATCTAATGATCAAATGGTGGCCAAGGTGCTAAAAGTGACAAAAAGAACAGCATTCCCAGGTTAAGACCTCAGCATTTCTCAAGTACTTGACTGTCTCTCTAGGATCAATAGTAATACAAAGAATAGTAGGGAAAATATACACTTAGGCAGAATCTGATAGAATTGGGTCTGTGTCCTGGATCAGTCATCATTCATTGATTTTCTCTTTCCTTTGTTCACTGAGGAAATTAAATTACTTTCTTGTTTATTTTTTGGTTTTTGTTTCTTAAGAAATTACTTCTTAAGCATCTTCTGTGTGCACCATGTTAGGAACTGAGAATACAGTCATGTATGAGACTGACTTAGCTTTTTCACTCAAAAAATCACAGGTTGTTTGTTGCCCTGAGTAAGCTAATAGTGCTTTTTCTGTGCTTAATTTTTCCATTCTTAAATGGAGAAATTCTTAGTTCTCATACTTAAAGAATATGATAAATAAGAGGCACCAAGGATATCAGTATTTTTAAACAATAAGATAAATGGGATATTCTTTGTGACCTTCCCTCCCCTGTTTTGTGCAAAGGTTACCTCCTAAATAACTTTTCCCTAAGGGTCAAAAGAATGGTCCAACTTCAGCATCTCACTGAAATGAATATTTGTGAGGACAGAGATCAGACACAAAAAGTGAAAGGTCAGATGCTATTCCTCATATACAGAAACTAGGGAGAAACTGGGACACAGGAGGGACTCCAGACAAAGGAGAAATCTTAGAGTGTGAAGAAGGGGACCTAACTGAAGGAGACAGGAGTCGGCGGAAAACTGAAGAGAGAAACACCTCAACTGACATGATGTACATACACAAACTTATCAAAGCCAATCACTATACTGAGCATGGGAAGGAGGAGTGGGGGAAGGAATAGGGTGGAAACTGGGGGAGGGCTCAATGAGTGCTGTGTGCATGTATGCCTCTATCACTCTGAACTTCATCAAGATGTATGATTACAATGCACCAATAAACAAACAAACAAAAAAAGATAACTGATTATAATAAGAGGCCCAGAGAAACCAGCCTTCTGGTGGTATATACTTGATAATATATTCAACACATTGATACTACTGTGATAGCTACTGAATAAACCCTCAGCAGCACAAGTTGCCTTTCAAAATAACTTCACTTTTATATTGTGCTGCTTCTGTAGCTCCCATTTACCCATATATCCCCGTTGTAAGCATATTTTGCACATGTCAATAAGGCTTTTGTACTAGGAGGAGAAAGACTTGGAAAACAGGACCAGAAAATAATTTGACGTTAACTATGCACTAAATTTCCAGAAATTAGATTATCTAATATCTTGGGACTGTGATTCAAGGGACATATTCTTCTGAAATAAAAACGGCTTTTTTACAATACAAGCTATTAAAAGGCAAAGATTCAATACAAGCTTTTTCTTGTTAACTCCGTTCTCATAACTCTGTTCTCAATTTCAATAAAGGAACCTATTAGAAATGCTTCCCCATGTGATGACTGCTCTGGAATACTGCCATCGTTTTCCGGGAATTTGAGCCATTTTTATTTATATCATAGGTCCGAAAGGAAAAGTCTGGATTAAAAGTGTGTATATATGAATCATTCAGTCTAAGAGCATAGCATTCAATCCAAGAGTAGTACGAAACTTTAGAAGTAACTCAGCTTCCCTCCTCTTCATGAGAATCTGTCACCAAATAAATTCACAGAGAGAAAGAGGGAGAAATAAAACTGGCAGCTATTTCTGTTCACAAAGGTGTCCTCAACAAGAGAGTCAATTCTTTTAATCATAAATTGTTCAACATTTGAATCTAATCCTTCAACCAAATAATGACTATTGAGTGTCCAATATGAGCAGGACCCAGTAGCATATTGCCATCACACCCATATATAATTGTTTTTCAGTACACACACACACACACACACACCACGTATTCTCCCAAACCTAACTAACATAACAAGAATAAGATATATGCATATCAAATGCCATTTTGCATGTGGTCTCTCTTATTCCTTAAACCAACTACCAAGCAGACAGAAGCATCATCTGCATTTTATACAAACTGAGGCTTATAGAAGCCAAATAACCTTGTCCAAGGTTATAGAAGTAACAAGCAACAAAAAACATTTAAATGCAAGTATCCTGCCCCCAATGCTTTGTTTTAGCTATTCATGATAGGACTTTAAAAGACTAACTCCCTGATCACCTCACACACAGTAGGCATATAACAGAGAATGTCAACCGGTACATTAGTGAATCCGAGGGCTCCAGAATAAGCTTAGTGCTTACAAAAAACATTGTAGCCAGAAAACTACCTATTATGAAATTAAGCTGTTGGCAAGACCTGAAAGAAATCAAAGAGGGTCCCATGAGGATTAGGAAGATATAATGAAAATCAGGAAGCTGGTTTAATGAGAAAGAAACTCAATATACTTTGCCTCGCTTTCAATTCCTTCTGTGTTTGGCATACTCATCTAGGAACAACTCAGTTTGTGTTCTTGCAGTGTTTTTTGTCCACATAGCCCAGAAACTATCATGCTCCTTTAGTGAAGTATGGGAACAGAATGGTTTGTGGGGATGATTATAAAAACTATAAATTATTAGTAAAATCAGATAATATAAAGATAATATAACATATAATAGTCATTACAATATAATGTATTGAATGCAACTAGATATCTTTAGAAGTTATTGGCAAGCCTACAGATACAGCAATATGAAGTAGAATTTACCCATAAAGAGCAGACTTTAAACAAAAAAGAATCAATTAATAGGAATGTATTTGAAATGCACATTATATATAAGTGAGAGAGTGTTTTTATATGGGGGAAAGGAAAATGATGATTATGATAAAAATAGTTACATATTAATTATTTACAAGGGAAAGTAATCACTGAATTAGAAGACACCATATAGAGAGGATAGCCCAAGTCCTTCATTTTACTGAACGAGAATGGAAGCTCAAATAATTTGTGCTATATACACATTTATATATTTAGATGAGAGCTCATTCCACACCCCAAAATGACCCCAAGATTTTTCATGGACTAAAATAATTTGTTTCTCCTATTAGAGGTGCCCTTTGATCCTTAGATTTTTAAAAAATATATTTTAATTAACTCAGCCCTTAATACAATCCTTTCATTAGTGCCTGAAACTTGTTTTAGTCTAACCTTGTTCTATTAATAATCAGGGCTTAATTCTCCAAGTTGCCATAATTATTTTTAATTCTCAGACTATTATCCAAATTCTTTGTCAGACCCATTTTTGAAGTTGCCATCATACCTACAAGCTCATGCTAAAATATTTTTTTCATTCCAGGAAAAACACCACGTAATTGCAATGTGAGTATAATTTTAGATTCCACAAAACAAAGTTTATTCCATAGGCCATCATACCATCCACAGTACATTCCCCAACACACTATTTACAAAAGATTCTTCACAACAATAATTATATAATGAACATTCTTTCTGTTTTTGACCTATTCATTCATTGACAAAAGGAAAGGTTCACGATTATTCTGAAAAGGGGAACCCCCAAGCACTCTGCAAATTTTTTGTTCCTTAAATGGTATATATTTTAACCTCCAACTCCTTTCTATTTTCTTACCCTTAATATTGTAACTCATACTTCCAGAACAGTCATTTCTATTCCCCCATATATACACCAACAAAATCTAACAAACGTATTTTTTAGCATGTTCTTTGTGTCACACAGTTATAAACATTCTATGTTTATCATTCACCATGACCATTCAAGACAGGGATTGTCATTGTCTGTATTCACAGCCGAGAAGACTGAGCCTTCTGTTAAATAACCTGATCACTCTTGGAGAGTTGAACTCAGGTAGTCTGACTTTAGAGATTACACTCCTAAATATAGACATGTGTTGCTTAATGAAAGGGATGTGTTCTGAGAAATGCATCGTTAGGCAATGTCATTATGCAAACAACACAGAGTGTGCTTACACAAACTGAAAGGGCTATGGCCTCACTAGGCAACATAATCTTATGGGACCACCATCCTACACGTAATCTGTTGTTGACCAAAACATCATCATGCAGCACATGACTATTCTAAGTTTCACTATTAAATACACACACAATAAACTATAATGATGTTAACTTTCAGATATATTTCACCTTCTGTTCTTCAAGAAATACACTCATTATAAGAAAAAGGATAAGCTTAAATTATAGAGATAACTTACACTCAAGTTTTTCAGCTATACTTTATCACCTACTCAAAAGCATTCAGGTTTGCGCAGGTCCCTGTATTAACAAGCTTTTCCTCTTTAGGGGAGAAGAACACAGCCAGAGAGGCACAGGAGAATGTGTAAGGCAAAGATCTAAGCTTTTATCTGTTCTACAACAAACCTTATCACATTCAGAGAAATGCTTTTTAAAGCATCTCTCTCTTGCATAAGGAGAATTTCTAATTTAAATGCAGTTCACTGCCAGAGAATGCATTAGTCCTGTGCACCAAGCATCCAGGAAATGCTCAATAAATATGAACAGATAATTACCGAGGTTATAGATAATATAAATTACACATGTAATACACACATGTGAGTTTTTTAAAAAAGCATAAATTCAAAATCGGTTTTAAATTATATACAAGAACAACAACTGCAAAATTATCTGCATGAAAGGTACAGCAACACAGGATACCAAATAACCTGAACCTTACTTGGTAATCAAATAAGAACAGTGATGCAGTTATTCTGGGCTTTTTATTCTTCCTTCAAAATTAATTTTCCACATGATTTTCAGTTTTAAATATTAAAGTCACTCAAGCTTGAAGAAAAGTGTTTATGCTCAGTTCAAGAGAAATATAGGGTGATAATCTTGAATATAAAAGATTATTTTAGAAAAGAAATACACAGATGGGAACATTTATACTGAGGCTTAAACTATCAATCAATATGTCACTTATTAATTTGGGAGAGCTTTGGGGGTTGACAAAAGGGCCTAAACTAGGAAATAATGAATTTCCAAGCTGAAAGGGATTTTAGAAGTCATTTAGTCCCACCTTCTAATTTTCTTTTTTTTTTTTGCGGTACCGGGGATTGAACCCAGGGGCATTCTACCTCCGAGCTACACCCCCGGACCTATTTTTTATACTTTATTTTGAAACCGGGTCTCATGAAGTTGCGGAGGGCCTCACTAAGTAGCTGAGGTTGGCCGCAAACCCAGATCCTCCGGTCTCAGCTTCCCAAGTACTGGGATTACAAGTGTGCGCCACCACGCCCGGCTCCCACCTTCTAAATTTCTAGGTGAGGACACTGAGACACAAATTAGTGACAAGGAAAATGTAAGAGCTCAGAAGGGCCTAGACCTGAGGGACCTGCAATTGAAGATGGACTTTAAATAAGTGCTGTTCCCATATAGTATCTTATCTTTCAGTCAAGAATAAATATAAATGCAATGCAGACAAATGGTGGCTTTCTAAGGAGCAGACCAGCCCAGAGATCCACATCAATAATTCTTGTGTGACTAAGGAAAGGCCTCAGCTGCTTTAGCCCCTGCTTGCTTTCATCTCCATGTTGTCATCCTGGTACACTCTCTCAGGGTAGGCAGGGATGTTAAAGGTAATAAATCTCAGCTTTGTAAAATTTCAGATGATTTGGGTAGATAAGTATTTAAATAGGCTATGGTCTTCAAAGTCCAAACATTAGTGAATCAGGATATTATAGAAGGGGGAAAGTCTTATACATGACTTTAATAGTGAATAGTGAGCAGGTTCTGCAAGGAGATATCTTAGAAATACTGAGCTCCAGTAACTACAATGAAAACGGAGTAAATATTCACTTCTCTAGAAAGATGATAAATGGGAAGACTGCTGGGATTGGGAGAAAGGGTCATTTTTTTATATTTCTGCTGCACAATGCTACAAATAGGTGTATGCTCTTCTTAAATAGTATTCAGTGGGAGAAAATTATCATCTCATATCTTCTTCCAGGAAAATCCTGGACAGAAATTGGTGCTGAGATGAAGTAAGAGAGGGTAGGCTTACCTTTCCCCTTGCCAAATGAGCATGGTAATTTTCAGCAAGCATAAGTTCAGTTTAAAACAGCAATAAATTTTGAATGTATGTATGTATGTATGTATGTTTGTATGTATGTATGTTTGCTTATTACTACACATTTATCACATCTAATTAGTGTCAAAGGCAGCAGTGTTAATAAAAAGGGAGCCCTGAAATAAAACCCAAAGAACTACAGATCATATCCAAGATCTGCATTTACCTGGCTTCTGGCTTTCAGAAAATTAATGTCTTCAAGATTGTAGAGCTAGAAAACAAAAATCTTAAGAAATAATTTAGGGTAACCTCCTCATTTCATAGATGAGGAAGCTATGTTAAGACATTCAAATGCAGAGCTGAATCTGGCTGAGCTTGGGCTCAGTCATCAACCACTCTAACGTACTTTGATCTCACTTGCTACTATAGAAGGAACTAGAAAGTTAAAAACCACATTTCACAGATGCCTCTGATATTCATATTCTTGATGTGACCTAGGTTCTGCCAAATTCAGGAGGGTGGGAAGTGACACCATGAATCATAGAGTGGTAGAATCTCAAAGTATGGGCTCATACAGTGGTGGAATCAATCAATCAATCAATCAATCAATCTCTGTGTGCTATAATTTTACTCTGTAGGATGCATTTAAGAAGTGAAATGAGTCAATGATGATTTTTCTCTCTCTTTTTATGGCTCCTGAAGCTTAAAAAGTTACAATGAGGCATTTGAATTATATGACTGTGTATCTAATGTGCATAGAAAACCATTATAACTTCTAAATATTCAGTTTATTAAATTGTATTTATTCAAATTTGTAACCAAAATTTTCCCAAGTCAATAACATGCTAAGTGAGATCATCCAGTCTTAGAAGTCATTTTCTCTCATATTTGAAAGTTAGAGAGAAAATAGGAAAAATAAAAGACACTTCATATAAATGAGGAGAGGGACAAGTAGAATAGTGGAAGAATGTTGGAGGATAAATGTAAGGAGGGGAAAAACAAGGCTTGACGAAGGAAACATATCAAATAATGCTATGTCCATATATGAGGTAACATCTAACTAACATGTACGGTGGGATCTGGAGGTAATAACACCAAGTGTTGTGTGTGCATGTGTTTTTATCAGACTGAACCTCACCATGATGTATGATTACAATGCACCAATAAAATTATATTAATAAAAAATTTCATTTAGACAATTAAATTTAGAACAATCTAAGCAACCTTTCTGAATGCCAACACATAAGGAATATTTATTTAAATGTGATGTAGATTTCTTTCACACTTATATGTATTTATTTATTTATTTTTATTTTTTTATGTTTTTATTGGTGCATTGTAGTCTCACATCACAATGAATATCAGTTTGATGTTAACATACATGCACACAGCTCTTGGTGTCCCTCCCCCCCGCCTCCCCCCCGCCTTCCCCCCACATGTAGCACTGAGAATGATGTTGGTATAATCTCATATATACACATTGTTTATGACAGTAATTCCATGGATTCACTGCTTTCTTACCCTTCCCCTTCCCTTGTACCCCTTCCCTTGCACCACTGAGGGTTCTCCATTGTCATTGGAGTCCCTTTTGTGTCCCCACTACTCCCTAAGTTGCGCATATTAATGAAA
>PVJS01053104.1:0-13397 GCA_004027185.1 Glis glis | reverse complement strand
CCCTATTTTTTATTCTTTATTTTGAAACAGGGTCTCACTAAGTTGCGGAGGGCCTCACTAAGTAGCTGAGGCTGGCCGTGAACTTGGATCCTCCAGTCTCAGCCTCCCAAGTACTGGGATTACAAGCGCGCGCCACCACGCCCGGCTACCAAATTAGTTCTTAAATACCTGAGACTGGATATGTGAGGGAGAGGTAAAAGAGAGGGAGAGGCATATAGTATAGGAAGGGGAATAAGAAGAGAAGAAAGTACCTGAAACTATTGTGCTGACATCACACTGTGAGTAAAGAAATAAGGAAAGGTATTTGTCCAGTGCTTTAGAAGCACAGTAATAAAAAGAATAATTCACAAGAACATCAATAATTCAAAAGACTTATGAGCTAAAGTTTGAAAACATGATAGCCCTTTATTGGTTTTATTTTTCTTTTCCTCCTTTAGAACTTTTCCTAACAGAAGAAGATCAAAAGAAACTCCATGATTTTGAGGAGCAGTGTGTGGAGATGTATTTTAATGAAAAAGATGACAAATTCCATTCTGGGAGTGAAGAAAGAATTCGCGTCACTTTTGAAAGGTTTGCATAGTCTTTAATTATTGATTATATGTTAAATGGATTCTATTAATTATGTCTCTTAAATCCGATCATTGTTCATTTTATTTTGTCAAATAAATTTAAATAGTTTTAGATTATGTATTGGGAAGACAGTTTGGTTATGTTACTACTTCATATAACTCAAGTTATTCTCTTGTGACTTTTTTTTTTTTTTTTTTGCGGTACCGGGGATTGAACGCAGGGGCGTTCTACCTCCGCGCTACGCCCCCGGCCCTATTTTTTATACTTTTATTTTGAAACCGGGTCTCACGAAGTTGCAGAGGGCCTCACTAAGGAGAGAGAAAGAGACAGGGAGAGAGAGAGAGAGAGAGAGAGCTGAGGCTGGCCGCAAACCCGGATCCTCCGTACTCTGCCTCCCAAAGTACTGGGATTACAAGCGTCCGCCACCACACCCGGCTATCTGCTTCCCACTTGTTACTTTTTGACCATAGTTACAGGGACTAAAGAAGAGTTAATGCTCTTTACTATTCAGGGAAAGAAAAACTATCCTCTCTCTAAAGCTTTGTTTCTTTCTGTTGGCCTTGCTACATTCTGGAAACATAGTGTTTATGTAGTTACACTTATGGTAATTGTGTGTATATGTAGCTATACACCCATTTTTGTGGAAGTAAATTGGAATAAATACCTATGGAACAAAAAAACTTTTTGAAACCTTGCATTTTATTATGATAGGATACGTGTTAGGTCCTTCTTAAGCATAAGGTATGCCTTATATAAATAAATAACCAAACATTATTTCTATAACTTGTTTGAATACATGTAAACTTTCTTTTTACATCATCATTTTTGATACTACAAAAATAATTTCTACATTAACTTTTAACATTTGTAAAAAACCTATTTCTCCCTTGCAGAGTGGAGCAGATGAGCATTCAGATTAAAGAAGTTGGAGATCGTGTCAACTACATAAAAAGATCATTACAGTCATTAGATTCTCAAATTGGCCATTTGCAAGATCTTTCAGCACTGACAGTAGATACATTAAAGACACTCACTGCCCAGAAAGCTTCAGAAGCTAGCAAAGTTCACAATGAGATCACACGAGAATTGAGTATTTCTAAACATTTGGCTCAAAACCTTATTGATGAGGGTCCCATAAGGCCTTCTGTATGGAAAAAGCACAGTGTTGTAAATACACTTGGCTCTTCTCTTCCTCAAGGTGATCTTGAAAGTAATAATCCCTTTCTCTGTAATATTTTTATGAAAGATGAAAAAGATCCCCAATATAACATATTTGGTCAAGATTTTCCTGTAATACCCCAGAGAAAAGAATTCAGTTTTCCAGAGGCTGGTTCCTCTTGTGGTGCCTTATTCCCAAGTGCTGTTTCTCCTCCAGAATTGCGACAGAGACGACATGGGGTAGACATCTTGAAACTATTTAATAAAAGTCAGAAGGTAGGCAGTTCACCTAGTAGCACACCATGTCTGTCATCTCCACCAACCAAAGTCTCTGTCAGTACACCGTCCCAGCCAAGTTGCACAAGCCACTTGGAAACTGTAACCAAAGATCAAGAGAGCGTTTATTCTAAAGCTGCAGAAGGAGATAATATAGAATTTGGAGCATTTGTAGGTAAGTTTGACAAACCCTAATTTGTATTTCAATATTATTTACTTTTCATATTAGGAATAAAAATTACCATCTTAGAAAAATATATTACCTAATTAGCAAAAACGTACTATATGACAAGTGGACTGTCTTTTCATATAGTTCTAAATATTTTTAAAGGAATCACAAGTGGGGGGAATAACTTGATTTGGGCTTTAGGAGTTATATTTGCATATATACCTCTTGGGTGAAATTTTCTATAATAATTGTATATAAAACTTATTCAGACTTTCTTTCAAATTTGAATATGTGTTTAATTGAATTTGTTCAACTGTTGAAAGAACCTGAGTGGTTCATAAATGTGAGGTATAGGGAACAAGGAAGTTACTGGGGAGTTAGAACAACAGGCAAAGAACAGTATAAATAGGGTGACCATATGATTTTTATCCAAATGAGAAGAGTTTTGAGAGTGAAACGTACACTACTAATAATTAACGTTAGGTTAAGGAGGAAACCAGGAGTCTCCTTGGAAAAATCATTGCTGTCATACGTCATTTAACAATGGGGATATGTTAGGCAGTATGGCCGTGTGAAAATCATAGAGTGCTTACACAGGCCTAGATTCACACAGTAAAAAGCTGTATGAGGCTGCTGCTGACATAGTGCAGTATTCTATTTTACAGTGAACTTTTTTATAAGTAAAATAAAAACACTATAATGATAAAAAGTATAGTCTAATATATATAAAAATAGTAATGTGATCATTTATTATCATTATTAAGTATTGTGTATTATATATAATCATATTGGTATACTTTTGTACAACTGGGAGTTTATTAAATTTGTTTACACCAGTACTGCCACAAACAAGGGAGTTGTAGGACATCACTAGGTGATAAGACTTTTTCAGCTCCATTATAATTATGAGACTGCCATCGTGTATACAGTATGTCATTGACTGAAACTTTGTTATGTGATGACATGTGGTACAAATCTTAAAAATGCTTAATAAAAACTAAAATTAGATCAACTAAGAGCACACGAAATCTGTCATCCCCACCAACCACTACACATCTATATGTCTAAAAATGAGAGCATTCATGAAAGCAGCGATTCACTCTTATACATACTGTGATAGCTTAAATTAGATAAGAACAGGAAAAATATTTATTTTGGCAGTGATAACACATTGTTGGCCCTGGTGAAACTGTTCCAGTCAAGGAAATGATGGGAGAGAAACCAAATTATAATGAAATAAAGCGCAAATGGGAGGAGAGCGTGTAAATGGGTGACTGTCTTTGAGTGGCTTGGAAGTGAAGGCAAAAAGAAAGAACAGTGAGGCCTTTTTATGTTTATGATGTCTTTCGTGTTCTTCTTGATGATAATGGAGATTTAAGCATTTGAATGCTGACCGGATGCAATGTGGAAGGGAGTAGTTGAAAAGAGAATGCTTCATGGAGCTAGCTGAGTTCCTACATCTGAGGAGAATGTGGAGTTCTGATAGTCTCTTGATAGATTATTAAGGATAAAAATATTTTAAAAAGAATTCTTAGTAAATAATTTGGGCTGTTTGGAGCATGATCAGAATATTGCAAGGTATGAATGAGGCCCTCTGCCTTTAGGTTTGAATTTCTACATCAGGTGACTTCCTATACTTGACTTTAACCCTTGTAGCCTTTGCTGGGTAGAAATTTACCTAGTCGTGGAATATGTGTAAAGATTGTTTAAAGAATATCTTTTTGTGTAGGGGAGGGATTACTGGGGATTGAACCCAGTGGCATTCTTGCCTAGCCCTTTTTATTTTGAAACAGGGTCTCACTAGGTTGTTGAGTCTCACTACGTTTCTGAGGGTGGTCTTGAACCTGCAATCCTGTCTCAGCCTCCCAAGTACTGGGATTACAGGCATGCACCACTACACCTGTCTTCTAAAGAATATCTTAACAAGCCTGTGTATAATAGCCACATTAAGGCTGGCCTAGCAAGTTATCTAAGTACTAAGCATCCTGATATTTACCACTAGGCTATGTGGAGTTTGCTATGGATTATAGATATGTAACTTTTCCTACATAAAATCTAACCCAGTCTTTATTTATCTTGCTGTGCTGGGGGTCAAACCTGGAGCCTTGCACATACTGGGCAAGCACTCTGTCAGAGCTACATCCCTGGCCCTAAAACATTTTAACTAGTTTGAGAACATTACCAGTAAGGATATTTACATATTGCTTTTATATTTTACTATTCATAGTAAAAATGATTGCTCCTTTTTCTTCCCTCTTCTTCTAAATTTCAAACTAAGCCAAGCATGGTGGCACACACCTATAGTCCCCAGTACTTGGGAATCTGAGACAGGAGGATCACTGGTTCAAGACCAGCCTCAGCAACTTAGCGAGAAGCTCAGCAGACTAGCAAGACCCTGTTTTAAAACAAAAAATAAAAAGGACTGGAGTTGTAGCTCAGAGGTAGAACACCCCTGGATTCAATCCCAGTACCACAAAAAAATTTTGTTTTTCAAGCTCTTCACTCTTATTAACTTATTGGACTCTGCCTTTGGCTTTTGCTATTAGTGTAAACTGAACTACAAATCTTCAGCTTTTTCACAGATATTTTCAGTACTATTTATCAAAAAAGCTAAAAGATTGTATAAATCCATCAGACCTGCTTGAAAAACAACATAAGTCACTTGCTTTTATAGACTTTAGGTAATGTCGTTATTTTGATATTGAAAAAAATTTTCATAGTAATCTTTTTTCTCTGTTAAAGGACACAGAGATAGCATGGATTTACAGAGGTTTAAAGAAACATCAAACAAAATAAAAGAACTATTATCTGTAAGTAAATCCTTAATATAATAGCTTAATTTATTTTTATTTTACTATTTTGGTATTTAGTTCAAAGCAAACATTTTTTTCAGTAAAAATATAGTTTGAGTAGAGACCATCGTCAACATGATGATCCCAAATATTTGAAGCTGTATTCAATTTGAAAAAAAGTAGAAACAGTTAAGGAATATAAAAAAATATACAAATAGCTTGCGTTAATTAAATTTTAATTTTAGAAATTAATTAAAATTTATAAAAACCACCTATTTAACAGTTTTATTTTTAAAAATGCTTCTCCCAGCCAGGCATGGTGGTGCACTCTTGTAATCCCAGTACTTGGGAGGCTGAGACAGGAGGATCCAGGTTCACGGCCAGCCTCAGCTACTTAGTGAGGTCCTCCGCAACTTAGTGAGACCCTGTTTCAAGATAAAGAATAAAAAACAGGGCTGGGGGCGGAGCTTGGAGGTAGAATGCCCCTGGGTTCAATCCCTGGTATCGCCCAAAAGAAAAAAAATGCTTCTCCCTATTCATTTTCTATTGACTAAATTTTTATTCTTTTTTCCATGCCTTAGAGTTTATCAGAACATAACCACAGCTCTCAAGGAAACTCTAGTCTAGAAATTAAAAATCTATATAATGTACAAGTGCAAGATTTTCAATAAATATTTGTTAAATAAGTTTTAAACTATGTAGAACAACTGGCAAAGGCGGGGTTTCCTGACTGAAAATTAGTTTTATTTCTGAACTATTGCTTTCATAAATTACATTAACTATTTAGCACTTCTGTACCAAAATAATTAAGAGACCTAGAAAAGTGTTGTTTTCCAATCCCTTAAATAACTTACATTATAGAAATTATCAAACGACAAACACAATGAAAATATGTTTCCTAAAGCTAAAGCCAAGGAAATGACATCAGAGTCTCTTTGAATGATTGCTCCTCACATGATCCAAAGTTAAGTGTGTAATTGTCAGGATATATTATTTATTATCTTATACATAGAAGATTCAATCGAATCTACACATAAAAGGTATACTGAAATGAATTTTGATATTTATAGTAATATTTGTTTTTTAATGGCATATATTCTGATTAGATAATACTAAATTGATTAATATCTACTAACTAGATTTTGTTAACTTGGAATTTACTTGGTGATTATGTACAAATTGAGGTGTAATGACTATATGGGGATTTTTCTTTCAGTATTTGCCTTTAAGTTTGAAAATGGTTTTGCATGATTTTCTTTTCTCAAATAGGAACAGCAGAACGACATAAGAAACACAATTATGGAGTATTCAGAGATGCCTAAATATCAGGTAATGTCTCATTAGTATATGTGGGAGTCAGAAAGGTAGCTTAACATGTACATATACCTTTAGATATATATATATGTATGAATTCAATGGACTATAATTTGCACAGTTTTCTAACCATTTTAATTCTGTGTACATCTAAAGATCTGAATTTTCCATTACGTATAATGATTTAGAAGGAGAGAGCTAAACAGATAGTTTGAGTGCACTTAGTTAGCCTTAGCTGGCACATGACCTTGAAAAGATAAGAAAATGAGAAAAAGTGATGAGAAGTAGGAAGAACAGATAACTCCCTACCAAAGTTGGTTTTATAATTATTGTACTGTGAGGCTATGGTATATTACATTTAGGCTTTTCCTTAAACAGGTTTCAACTGAAGTAGGTTTTATAGGTAAATGAAGTGTTTATGGACTGTCAAAGTCTTAGTAAAGCTATTTATAATCTGGAATTATTTCAACTTAATACATTTTCTTACCACATTTATTCATATGCAAATTATTGTATTACTACACACTGATGGTGAAGCACTTGGTATATATAGAACAAAAAGTTCAGGATAAAACACTTGTTGATGGAAAAGAATAAAGCAACAGGGTTTCCCAACAGTTTTCACCTTAGTGATAAACTGAAAAGAGCAGTATGCCCTAAGGGTTTTAAGTGAGCAAGTAGCTTCCTGGTAAAAATAGGAAGAAAGTACAAGTTTCACTGGGCACGGTGGTACACACCTGAAATCCCTGTACTTGGGAGGCTGACAGGAGGATCACAGGTCCAAGGCCAGCCTCAGCAACTTAGCGAGGCCCTCAACAACTTAGAACCTGTTTCAAAATAAAGAATAAAATAAGGCCAGGGGTATAGCCCTGAGGTAGAATGCCCCTGGGTTCAATCCCTGGTACAACAAAAAAAGAAAATGCAAATTTCTGTGAGGTAGCAGAAAAGTTGTAGTTGTGTTTTAAATTAAACAATTTTGAGTAATTAGGAAAAAATTAAGACTATAATGGAATAATGAACTATCTTGTGACGGTCAGAGACTGGGTTCTTGATCATGTGTGGGCGTTACATCCCTTTAGAAATCTGATGAAAACTACAGGACCCTGTTCCTAAACAATGAACATATGCAAAATTTTTCCCTTCAAAGTTTTGCAGAGTTGGGTACAGTGTGGTGGCACACACCTGTAATCCCAGTACGTGGGAGGCTGAGGCAGGAGACTGCAACTTCAATGCCAGTTTGGGCAACTTAACGAGATCCTGTCTCAAATTAAAAAATTAGAAGGGCTTGTGGTCTAGCTCCCTAGAGTGTCCCTAGGTTCAATCCCAAGTACCACACACACACACAAAATAACTTAATCTTTAAAAAAATAAAAGTTTTGCAGATACCTCAAAGCTTATTCATTCGTCCCATGTTAGAACTGGTCATAGATAGTACTATAAAACTTGATATGTCATGGTATTTTAAAGTATGTAAAGTATTTAAAACAAGTTAAACAAACAAGAAATAGCTACAACTGGTTCCAGAAGGAACAACTAAAATCAGATGGGATAATAGAGTCTGTTTTATGACTATAGGAAATAATTCAGCACTCTTTAGCATGGCAGTATAAATCAGCTATAGTGTGAAGAGCACGGAGCATCAAAACCAGAAAAGCTCAATTTTCTTGACATATAAGTTAAATAATTTAATATAAGTACTAGTTTATTGCAGTCCTACCATTCTGAAACCCATTGTTTCTAAGAGATGGTATAGGTTTGGAATGTGTGTGTGTGTTGCTGGTGGTTTAACCCAGGGGCATTCTACCTCCAAGCTACACACCTAGCCCTATTTTATTTTTTATTAGGGTCTCACTAAGTTGCAGAGGGCCTCACTAAGTTGCTGAGGCTGGCCACAAACCTGCGATCCTCTTGTCTCAGCCTCCTAAGTACTGGGATTACAAGCGTGTGCCACCACGCCCGGCTGGTTTGGAAATATTTTAAAGGTTGCATAGTGATATTACAGGTGAGAAAATAAAACAAATGTGAGCATGTCATACCTTCCCCAAATTGTTTAGTGATTTATTAGTTCATCTGGGGAAATAAATAGGTAAAAAGAAGAAAGAGAATTAGCTTTTAGATAATTAAATATTTTTCAGCTAGGATGGTTGAAACATGATTATTTAGCAAAACATTTTAGCTGACCTAGAAATAACCCTTTGACAAATAAGAATTAACAAAGAGGGGTTGTATTAGAAGTTGAAGAGCAAGGGAAGATTTTGTCAGTAAATAAAGTTGAACAGTTGGTTAGAAATTTGGAAAAGTCTGCTTATTTTCTTATATCATGTCAAGCTTGGATGAATTCTAGAGTTAAATGCAAAAAATTCAAAGCAAAGAAAAATTTAAGAAAGTAGAAATATTTAATAAGTCAGTAAAACCAGTTTTCTAAATGTATAAATAATTGAGAATATTAAGGTAAATTATAAAGACACTTAAAGACCTTATAAGTCAGAACAAATTTAAAGAAGAAATTTAGGTTGGACAAATAATAAGCAGATAGATATCTTTGTTATATAATAGCTCATACAAATCAGAAGTTACCAAGATCCCCAAAAGAACCTCCTCCAAAGTAGTATTATCAGTATATCAATTTAAGTGCAAGACAGTAGCTTTTTTCTTTTTGTGTGTATATATGTGTATGTGAATTGAAAATGGTTGTATTTTTTCCTGGTTTCCTATATTTTCCCAGTTTTTTAAAAATTGTATTATGCCGGGCGTGGTGGCGCACGCTTGTAATCCCAGTACTTGGGAGGCTGAGACTGGAGATTCCGGGTTCGCAGCCAGCCTCAGCTATTTAGTGAGGCCCTCCACAACTTAGTGAGACCCTGTTTCAAAATGAAGAATAAAAAATAGGGCTGGGAGGTAGAATAGAGCACGGAGGTAGAATGCCCCTGGGTTCAATCCCCAGTACTGCAAAAACAAAAATTTGTATTACTATGAAAAATATGATTTATATAGATTTATAAACAGTAAACAAGTAGGGTGTTTTGATTGCAGTTTTTGAAATTGACATTGAAAATAACCATAATCTTTAATATACTTTTGATGTTCAGATAGTATATTGAGCATAATAGCATATTATGCTAAATAGATGAAGGGACTCTTACACTTAGAACAATGGCTTGAAATTCAGTTCAATTGTTTTAAAATTATGTATACGTACAATGCATACAGAATGATGTTCCTTCGGAAAACCCTTTGAAAGACATGAGTTCTCATGCCGCATTTACTGAGTGTCACAAGACTTCCGTCTCTCTTCATTCAGAACAAGGTAAGTATTTTGACTTAATTCTCTTAGCTAATATATTCACTTAAGCTTTAAAATATATTTTATGTTTATCACACACCTTAATGAATGGTCTGTGAATCATAAGACAAAGATTCTGTCAGTATTACCATAAACTTGGGATTAAGCCATGTAATCTTAAACAGTCTTTCACACGTTTTTAGTCTATAAAGATGAAATACAATTTGGGGACAGTGGCATACACCTGTAATCCCAGTACTTGGGAGACTAAGACTGGAGGATCACATGTTCACAGCCAGCCTCAGCAATTAGCAAGGCCCTCCACAATTTAGTGAGAGCCCTCTTCAAAATGAAAAAAATAAAATAGGACTGAAGATATAGCTCAGAGGTAGAATGCCCCTGGGTTCAATCCCCAGCACCAAAAAAAAAAAAAATGATGAACTATAAAGTCTTGCATTTAACAAATCTGATTTTAGCTTTTACAAGCTTAATCTGTAGCATCATTTATTTTTCTAGTTTAACTTTTAAAAATAGCTAATACATTCGTTGGTTTGAAATTAAAATACACATACTAGAAAATTGTCTCTCACTCCAACCCCACGTAGAACCACTATTTTTTTTTTTGCCTGCCCCTAGTTTCATGCTTATGCAATCATATATAACAGCCAAAGTCTTTCCTACCTCTCATCTTTTACATAAAATGTGGCATGTCATACTTGTTTTGCACCATTAATTTTTCACTTACTGTATTTTCTTCTTTTTTTCTTTTCTGTGGAGGCCAGTGTTACCCAGGCTGGCCTCAAGTGATCCTTTTGCCTCAGCCTCCCAACTAGGTGAGACTACAGCCACATGCCACTGTGCTTGGCCTTTTTTCCTTTGAGTCGATTATATATTCCAAAATTGAAAAGTTGAATAATTATAAATGTTTCTTAAAAAATAGTACTACCAGCCAGGCATGGTGGTACATGCCTGTAATCCTAGTACTTGGGAGACTGAGACAGGAGGATCGCGGGTTTGAGGCTGGCCTCAGCAACTTAGTGAGAACCTGTTTCAAAATATAAAGTGCTGGGGATGTAGCTCAGAGGTAGAATTCCCCACCAGGGTTTAATCCTCCTCGGTAGCAAAAAAAAAAAAAAAAGGAACACATTCCTACCATTTTCCCCTCCCCATCACGTCTTTCTCTCTTTTGGTATACTAAATTTAGCATTATATATCCTGACCAAGTTGAGCTTATTCCAGCATCGTATTTCATAGTGAAGTACTGAAAGCCCAAGATAGGAAACAAAACACACACACACACACAAAAGACATGATAGAAGGGAAAAAATAAATGTGTCCAGAGTATTTTAAGATAATATGGATAACATTCCTTTTTGAAAAAGTAATTTTATTAGTGCATTGCAATTATATATCATATTGAGTTCAGGATAGATGCCATTTCTAAAGTTAGCATCCTTATAATGCTGTATCCTCATACTTCAGTTTTGGGCCATGTCAGTTGATGTTCTAAACAAGGCAAGGAATGAACTCTCTTTTCATTATCTGTTCCCAGAGAAACCACACAAATATACACATCTTTACCCTTTTCCACCAGGATAGTTATACTATAATTTCGGTTAGATCAACAACCTAGATTCTCTGGTATTTAACTAAATTTCGTCAAGATATTCTGAATATATTATGTTCTTTTTACACCTCACATCCAACTTTCGTTCTGACATTTCTTTTCATTCACTCTGAGGATTTTCTTAAAATCTTGACTGTTTTAAAACTAGGCTTAATTTTAAAGTCCATTTAAGATAAAAAAGAAACAAGATATGACAACAAAGATGTCATCTTGGGTTCAGGATAGGGTTTAGTGATACAGCTAGTGCTTTGTATGCTTAAGACCCTGGTTTTGATCCCCAGCAGTCCAAAAAATAATAATGTCATTTTTAAGCTATTGTTATTAACACATATTAATAGGACAAATTGATAGGTTTCACTGTGCCATTTCCATACTTGCATGTAGCATGCTTTGATTACGTCTTGCCACTCTTGTGCCCTCTTTCCCTACCTCCTCTCCCTCAGCTCTCTCACCTTCCCTAAGAGTGTTTTACTTCCAGATAATCTTTTTTTTTTTAACTTCACACATATGAAAGAAAACTTGTGATACTTCTCTTTTTGTGTGTGGCTTATTTCACTTAACATGATGTCCTGCAGTGACATGATTTTATTCTTTCTGGCTAATACTCCATTGTATATATATATACCATATTTTCTTTATCCATTCATCTGTTGATGGGCACCTATGGTGGTTCCATAGGTGCCTACTTGTGAATAGTGCCACAGTAAACTTGGGTAGATAGGTATCTTTTTCATGTGCTGAC
Organism: Glis glis; assembly: GCA_004027185.1. Lineage (NCBI taxonomy): Eukaryota > Metazoa > Chordata > Mammalia > Rodentia > Gliridae > Glis > Glis glis. Next base: position 1,466 of record PVJS01053104.1, on the reverse strand, counting down.
TTCATTTCCTTTGAACAAATAGCCAGGAATGGTAGGTGTAGCTGATCATACAGTAGTTCTATTTTTAGTCTATTGAGGAACCTCCATACTATTTTTAGTAGTGTTTGCACTAATTTAAATTCCCACCAAAAATATAAAAGGGTTCCTTTTTCCCTGTGTCCTCATCAGCATTTTTTTTTAATGGTAGCCATTCTAACTAGGGTGAGATGGAATCTCAATGTAGTAGAGTTTTGTTTTGTTTGTTTGTGGTACTGGAGATTGAACCCTCGGGCTCTACCACTGAGCTACACCACCAGCCCTATTTTAATTTTTATTTTGAAACAGGGTCTCATTAAGTTGCTGAGGCTGGCCTCAAACCAGCAGTCCTTCTATCTCAGCCTCACAAGTACTGGGATTACAGGTGTGAGCGACCACACCCAGCTTCAATGTAGTTTCGATTTACATTTCCCTTTTGACTAAAGATATTGGGCAGTTTTTAATACTATTTATTGGCCATTTATACTACTTCTTTTGAGAAGCATTTGTTTAGATCATTTGCCCATTTACTGATTGGATCACTTATTCTTTTGTTAAATTTTTTAAGTTCACATTATGTATTCTGGGTTATCTGTCAGATGAATAGCTGGCAAATATTTTCTCACATTCTGTAGATTGTCACTTCACTCTGGTGATTTTTTTCTTAGCTCTGAACAAGCTTTTTAATTTGATGTAATCCATTTCCTTTTGTTTCCTGAATTGTTAGAGTAATACCTTAAAGTAGTTTCCCTATGTTTTCTTCTAGTAATTTCAAAGTTTTGGGTCTTATAGTGAAGTCTTTGATTTTGAGTTGATTTTTGTATAGTATGAGAGATAGGGATCTAGTTTCAGTCTTTTGCATGTGGATATCTAGTTTTTCGAGCACGATTTGTTGAAGAAACTGTCTTTTCTCCAATGTATGTTTTGTACCTTTGTCAAGAATCAATCTAGCTGGACATGGTGGCGCACGCTTGTAATCCTGGTACTTGGGAGGTTGAGACAGGAGGATCACAGGTTCACGGCCAGCCTCAGCTACTTCCTGAAGCCCTCTGCAACTTAGTGAGACTCTGTTTCAAAATAAAGAATAAAATAGGGCTGGGGGTGTAGCTCAGAGGTAGAATGCCCCTGGGTTCAATCCCCAGTATCGCCAAAAAAAAAAAAGAATCATTTTGCTGTTGGTGCATGAGTTTATTTCTGGGTCCTCTATTCTATTGCATTGTTCTAGGTGTCTTTTTTGCTAATACCGTGCAATTTTTGTTACTGTGGCTAAATAGTATTTTTTTTTTTTTTTTTTTGCGGTACCGGGGATTGAACGCAGGGGTGTTCTACCTCCGCACTACGCCCCCGGCCCTATTTTTTATACTTTATTTTGAAACCGGTTCTCACGAAGTTGCGGAGGGCCTCACTAAGGAGAGAGAGAGAGAGAGAGAGAGAGAGAGGGAGGGAGGGAG
>PVJS01053103.1:0-13396 GCA_004027185.1 Glis glis | reverse complement strand
GAAAGTAGTGAATCCATGGAATTACTGTCATAAACAATGTGTATATGTGAGATTATACCAACATCATTCTCAGTGCTACATGTGGGGGGGAGGCGGGGGGGAAGCGGGGGGAGGGACACCAAGAGCTGTGTGCATGTATGTTAACACCAAACTGATACTCATTGTGAAGTGAGACTACAATGCACCAATAAAAAAAAAATAAATAAAAAAAAATAAAGTTTTATACTTTATATTTTAAAAATTAAAAGCAAAAATTGATGCTGCACCCTATTTCATTTTAGCACTAGATCATACTCAACAAATATATTAGCTTCCTATTGCTGCTATAACATCTACTAACTGAGGGGCTAAAAACAATGCAAGTTTATCATCTTATATTCCTGGGGCCAGAAGTCTGAAACGGGTCTCTTTAGGATAAAATCTAGGTGTCTGCAGAGCTGTACTCCTTCTGGGGGGTTTAAGGGAGAGTCCATTAGCTTCTAGGGCCTGCCATATTCCCTGAGTCATGGTCCCATTCCTTCATCTTCAAAGCCAGTCGTGTCAGGACTAGTCTTTCTGTACCACCATCCTACTGGTTCTCTCTTTTCTGCCTTCCTCTCCCTTTTATTTATCAGGACCTGTTGATTCTATCAGACTCAGCTGGGTAATCCAGACTACTCCATCACATGGTCAGTGGATTAGCAACTTTAATTCCTTCTGAAACCTTAACTCCCTTTTGCCACATGACCTTACATATTCACAGGCTCCAGACATTAAGACATGGACAACTTTAGGTAGCCAGTATTCTGCCTATCACAACTATTGAAAATAATTCCAATAAAATATAGTTTTAAATTTAGCAAGTGTCAACATTTGTAATATATTGTTACTCTGATAGATTATGTTCTAATTTAATTTATAACTAAATATAGAATAAATTTCTTATCGGTAAGAGCCTGATAATCACATGGAAAAGAAGCAAGACTTTTAGTCAGTAGTCATAATTTTATTGCAAACAAATAAAAAAGAATGAGAAATAAATACTCTCAAGCATGCAAGTATATTTTATTTATAGGATAAAATTCTATGGGGGAAGTTGAATGGAAATTTAAGCCAAGGAAAAATACAAATATAAATTTCCTCCAATGTTTAGGAAAGACGTATTCATGTATACACTTGTAAAGGATGATTGTGTTTATCAAATCATTGTGATACTTTGGTTTCACTGGATATATTTAAAATCATAATGAACAGATTTACTTTAAAAAGTGGATACAATAGAATCTCACCAACTAGTGTTCAGCAAAAGAAGCCAGACTACACAATCCATTCATATATGCAGGACGGTTCTCAGGTGGCCTTGGGCTGACCCAGTTCTCTCGCTTCTGTCACCAGTGGTTCTCAAGAATAGCTGTACATGTCTTGGGAATGTCACATCCTAAGATGCAGCCGACCAGAACAACCATCCCTAGAAACAGAATGTCCTTCGACAATTCAGCCCAGTTAGCCACTTGTCCCAGGGTAGGAAGCCCAGGGAGGCTGCTTTTCAGGGTCCCCCAGCTGTGGTACAAGTGCAGCATGAAAGAGACTCCATCCACCCTGGGCAGCTTTCCTGGGCCTTGGGGCAGCTCACAATGACCCCTGGCTCCTGCTAGCCCGCCTGCCTATCTGTGAGTGACAACCTGGCTTTGTGTAACTTGTTGTACGAGTGGATATTCTGTCTCACCAGGCTCAGAAAAGTTGGTAAGCAGTGCACAGCCCACCTATTTCCCAATAAAAAGTTAAAAAATAAGCAAACTAATTAATGGTAAAAGTCCAGCTGGCGATTCTCCTTGGCTGGTGCAGGGAGCGACTGGGAGGGAGACGGGGGCTTCTGAGAGGCTGTGGATGCTGCTTCCACCTCTGGGCACTGTGAGGATGTGCGTGCACTTTGTAGAAATCTGTGGGCTGTACACCTGTGTTTTATTCACTTTTCTGTACGTGGGCTCTAATTTAACAGCACCATTGTTTAAAATGTCAGTACAGTCGTTATGTATTGTGGAGATCTTATTGTAATTTATCTGCCAAATATTTTTCTCGCTCTGTCCCTTGTATTTTATAGGAAACTGGACAAAATTTACAACCAGGAAAATCACTAAGGACATAATGCAAACAGTCAACAAACGTGAAACATTATGCAATTTCACCACTAACCAGGGGAATGCAAATGAGTACAACATATAAATCCTCTGCCCATCGAAGTGGAAATTTTTTGAAGGTTCATAATATATATTGTTGACAACGGCGTGGGGGAAGAGGCTCTCCTGTACGTCTGGTGGGAGTCTATATGGGTGCAGAAGTGCTGAAAGGCAGTTTGGAAGTACCTAACCCAACCCCACACGAGAGAACCAGCACCCTTCAGGACATTCTTGAGCAGCTAGATTGATGGAACCAGCCATCAACCTCTACAGTTCTTGTGAAGAAAACAAACTCCTATTTGTTTTTTTTTTTTAATTCAATATAGATATATCCCCCTCCAGCCAAAATCATACCATTTAAACTCAGGAACCAAATAGATTCAGAGTTTGGATGAACCCCTCAGTAACTGAGCTCTCTCTACTCAGCATCCAAAACTGGGGAACTGAAGTGTTATGGGTCTGGAATGTTCCCCAAAAGCTCATGTATTGGCAGCATGGTCTCCCCAGTGCAGCGAGGTTCACAGGTGGGACTTTCAGGCCATGGTGGGATCAGGAGGCTTCTGATCTTACCAGTGGATTAATCCACTGATAGCTGCATGGAATGCTGGGAGGTGGGACCCAGTTGGAGGAGGTAGGTCACTGAGGGCGTGCCCTAGAAGGGGTGATCTTCTCCCTGCACCTTCCTCTCACTCTGCTTCTGGAAGCCCTGAGGTAAGCAGGTTTCCTTTGCCACACCCTTCTAACATGATGTTCTGCCACATTTCAGTCCCAGAGCAATGGAGCCGGCCAACCATGGACTGACCTCTCAAACCATGAACCAAAGTAAACTTTTCCTCCTCTAAGTTGTTCTTGTCAGGTGTTTTGGTCACTGCAATGAAAAGCTAACACAGAAAGTATATTATATTTACTATTAGTCAGAAATTACATTCTTTGGAACTTGTGATGGTTAGTCTAGATTGTCAGCTTGACTGGATTATAAAACATCGAAGGTTATGTGACCTTGCATGTGTTGATGAGATGATTGGTTGATGTGACAGAATATTGAAGGGAAAGTCCTGCCCTGAATGTGGGCAGCACAGTTCTGCTAGGCGCAGGACCTGGATAAAAAGAAGGAGAAAGCTGCATGAAGGTGCGCGTGGTTCTTCCTGAGAAAAGCGCATCTACTTTCATCTGAGATATCTATCGGCCTTCAGCTCTTCAAACTAGACCTTTACAATAATTTCTCCAGAGAGTTTTATGGCCTTTCCATCTTGGACTGGGACTGAACTAGTGGTTGCTTCGATTCTGAGACTCCAGCTCTTGGACCGCTCAACCAGCTGCTGGTTCCTCCGGCTCTCCACGTGCAGGCGGCCACTTGGGACTACATTGCTTCGGCCTATAACCTGATTTGATAAGAAATTCCCTTTTACCATATACATGTTCTGTGAGTTCTGTTACTCTAATGAATCCTGACTAATAAAGAGATATTTAAACTTGCAGTGCCAACTTAAAAATGTGCAGTGATATGGGGGTAGTATTGTTTTGTTTTGTTTTGTTTTTGTGCTACTGGGGACTGAACCCAGGGGTGTTCTACCTCCAAGCTACATCCCCAGCCCCATTTTATTTTTTATTTTAAAACAGGGTCTCATTAAGTTTCTGAGGGCCTCACTAAGTTGCTGAGGCTGTCCTGGAACCTACGATCTTCCTGTCTCAGCCTCCCAAGTATTGGGAATACAGGGAGTCGTACATTTGTAATAAATAAATAAATAGAAATTATTTTAGAGCAAACCTTTTAAAGATAACAGTCTTATACCTCTTTTGAAATTTATTTTCAATCAGATAAAAATAAAGAAGCATAGGACTTTATTTGCACAATTAACAAGACTGAACAATTGCAGCTTTGTATGTATCCTCAAAGCAAAAGATACACATTCTTTCGAAATACTCATTTCATGTTTTGAAAAATGAGCTCAGTAATAGACCACAAAAGCGCAATACATTTAAAAGGTGATATCATACGGTCCCCAATCATCGCCCACAGTATAACTTTTAGCCCCTGAATATTTTTGCCTACAAATTTAAAAATACACACCTGATTAGCTCTTCAATTAAAGAGAACATCAAGTTGGGGGAAATAAAAAAAAAAACATGACATTTCCTATACTTCCCAAGTGACTTGGAGGTTCCTCCCAGGCCTCCCCAAGATGACCCCCACTGCCATGCCTGCTGTGTCCCCACTGCTGAGGTTGCCCCAACCCCCATGCCCAGGGCTCGCCCCATGTGCCCCAGCGAGCAGGACTAGCCGGCAAGGGGAGGCCACACCAGATCTCCTGGGCCCTCCCAGATGACTTTCTTAAAGGATTCTGCTGGTGGGAATTCATGACCTTTTGCAACAAATTGCTGCCCTCTTCTTATTCCCCAGAAAAAGCCTGTAACCCATCCTGTTTCTTGTTCTGTTTGGTTTTGACCTTTTTTTCCCTTGCCCCGAGAAAGCTCAGAGTTCATTTTGTTCTTGATTTTCATCAGCCTAACTTTTCTGATTTAAAAAAAAATTCCTTTTAGCCAGGCGTGTAGCACATACTTGTAATCCTAGTGCTTAGGAGGCTGACACAGGAGGATCTCAGGTTCCAGGCCAGCCTCAATAGCTTGGCAAGACCCTCAGCAACTTAGCAAGACCCTGTTTCAAAGTAAAAAATAAAAAGGACTTGGGGTGTAGCTCAAAGGTAGAATGCCCCTGGATTCAATCCCCAGTACCAATATATATAAATATTATAAAATATATAATTATATTTACATATTGCATTTATATTTTATATGCTTATAAACTATAAATTATATATCAATATATATTTTGTATATAGTCTTTCTATTACACGGCTTTTGACTTTTGTTTAAATGAGTTGGATGTAGGCAGCCTCAAGTCCTTTGGAAATAAACAGGGTATAAAAACAAACACAGCCATATGTGTTTCCATATGTACATATATAAACAAACATAAATAACTAAAATAAAATGCAAAGGGTAGAAATTTCAGGATAGGTTGAAGATCATCAGAGGTGACATTTTCAGGCAAGTAAGCTCTTGACACACTATAGAATCATATCAATAAAGTGACCACCCTGTGCAAAGAAATTTCTTTTTTTTTTTTTTTTGCGGTACCGGGGATTGAACCCAGGGGCGTTCTACCTCCGTGCTACACCCCCGGCCCTATTTTTTATACTTTATTTTGAAACCGGGTCTCACGAAGTTGCAGAGGGCCTCACTAAGTAGAGAGAGAGACAGGGAGAGAGAGAGAGAGAGAGAGAGAGCTGAGGCTGGCCGCGAACCCGGTTCCTCCGGTCTCTGCCTCCCAAAGTACTGGGATTACAAGCGTGCGCCACCACGCCCGGCAAAAAATTTCAAATATTACAAGTAACTGTCCTTCCCCCACCCCCTGAACCATCCATAGACAACGCAGATTGAACAACACCAAAGAATCCTTGAACACGGTATCTCATGTCCTGAAGGTGGCTCACGCTTGCCATGGAAGAGATGTTCCTTCAGGATAACTGAGAGTTCTCAAAGCCTTCCAAGGACAGCCCATGTAGGGACCCCGCAGCAATTTCCTGTGCTAATGAATAAATTAGTTCTTGGGAGGTGACAACCTTCATTCTGTGCAGGTGTGGCTGAATCTGAGATGTAAGAATTGCTTGGGGACCCCATCATTTATTCCGCCTTTGAGGTGGAGGAAGCTGGGGTCCTGTCTGCACTGTGCACAGTGACAGGGACACTGGAGACGGGCTGTCCTTGGGGCGGTGTTGAGTGTGGGGTGGATGGTGCATTGCACTCACCGGCCATCCTTGGCATACTTTGATTGGTTTCCCATCAAGCAGCCACTACAAAAACACACAGAACCTTAAAATCTTAGGGATTTCAAAGTGACATCTCAAAAAACAAGACAAATTGGCTACCGGTTTTATCTTTTCCTTTTTTTTTAAATCTCAACTTGCTTTCAGATACAAACAGTGCAAACCTTAATACTTCTGCCCTTGGGAAACTTGGTTTGTTGGATGATTCCCCAGCACCATTTTCACAGGAGATATGGAAGGGACAGCTCTTATTTTCTAAAGTGCTATATCAAGAAAAGTGGAGGTGGTTAAATAAACCCTTCCCTTCTCAGTCTGTCTTGTTTCATGAATTGGCTTCCAGGAAGATGTTAACTAATTCCAAGAGAATGAGACAGGGCAGACAGGCTTGAGAATGAGGAGTGACCAAGAGTAGAACTGACTGCTTTGCCATCAGGGACACACGCCATGTCAATAAAGTGCTGACATTACAATCCTGCCACCCACCAGGATCAAGGCAGTGAGTGAGAGGAGGTCATGAGCCTGCAAACAATCCCACTGCCCTGAGTTACGAAGCCCTCCTGCTTTTTCCTGGTGTCTCTGTCCTCAGGCACTGAATGTGCTGATGTCCCTACCCACAGATTCAGTCCCACAGCCCAGTGTCTCTCCCATCCACTATCACCGCCATCAAGGGAGACTTGGAATTCAGTATGACCTCAGACCATGGATCCATCATTCTGTCACCTCCAGCCCTATGTTTATCTCCTGCTGGGATAACAAATTACTACACACTTACTGACTTAAAATAACACAAAGTTATGGCTCCCGGGTCTTTAGGTGGAAATTCTGAAGCCCAAATCAAGGTTGGCCTGACTGGGCTCTTATCTGAGACTTGGCTTCCCAGCTCACTGATGTTATTGACAGAATTGCATTCTCCAGGCTGTAGGATTGAGGTCTCCCGGAACCTATGTAAGCTACCCGAGGCCACCCACATCCTCATCACATAACCTCTTGATCTTCAAGACACACGCACACTGGATCCTCCTCGCACTTTGTGTTTCCTCTGACTTCCCCTTCTGCCCTGTCCTCAGACTCCAGCCAGAGAAAGTTCTCTGCTTTAAGGGCTCATGTGACACCCTGGCATGCTCCCTCGTGTCCCCCATGATCCAATCCAGGATAACCTCCCTAGCTTCACATCAACTGATGATCAATTAGTGCTTAATCGCATCTGCTTTTGCCACGTAATGAAACATATTCACATGCTCCAAAGTGAGGCTGTGCATGTCTTTAGGGGGCTATTCTGTCTACTTTCTTCCCTGGCTCCCTTAGTTGCCAAGCAGATCCATATTATGGTGCCTGGCAGAGCCTTCTGCACCTCGCCATGCCCTCCTAAACAGACTAAGCCAGGGAACCAGCCTCCACCTGAATTCCTTATTTGGATCCAGTGTCCTGCCAAGATCCTGTGTCTGCTTACCACCTAGACACCCATTTGAGAAGTTGGTTTCCAATCTATCACCTATCAACTCCCTCCCCAGAGGATTGCCCATAGTCTGGTGCCATGCAGTAACTGTATAGAGCTCCAGGAACTGCCACACCCCAAATCTCCCTTCCAGGTAGACCTACAAATGTCCTACCCCCGAGATCCAGCACGAAGAATTGCTAGGATCTTCCCCCAAACACACACACACACACACACACACACACACACACACACACACCTATCTCTGTTCTACCCACTACTTCCATGAAAGACACTCTCTTTACTAGATCTGAGCAGGAACAATAAGAGGCTACAAAGTCGCCGGTCACCTTTTTAAGCCATAAATCAGAACCAGTTAGTTTTTCTGCTGGAGAGCCAGTAAATACTTCTAATCAAGTCACATTTTATAACTTGTAGATGCCAGCCATGTGTTTTCCCAACTCTTGCTTGTTTTAAAACATTTGTCCCTGGGAAGAAATATGTCCCAGCTTTCTTCTCTCTAAGGCCCAAAACATAAACAACACCAAGAATTTATATAATAAAAATTTAATATTTCCCAACCTCCTCATCATTCCAACTCCTGCTCAGTGCATCTCCCTCAAGGAGTCTAACTTCTTACCCAATTCACAAACATAGAATCCTGATACAAAGAGAGGCTACAAAATGAAGAGACAAAAGGAGCAAAGAAATCTGCATACAAATGTTAAATACCACTCTCCCTGATACCAGCTAGTGGGTGGCTAAATAACTATTCTGTGTCCCTTATTAGCTTTCCCTCCCCTCAAGTCAAGAGTGTTTCCATGTATACAGTCCACCCTGAAACTATACACACTCTGAAATGGTTTGAGTTTAGAATGACCCCCAAAAGCTCATGTGTTGACCGCCTGGTCCCCAGTGCAGGAAGGTTCAGAGGTGGGGCATGACTAGAGGAAGTAGGTCACTGGGGGCGGCACCTCGAGGACTACATCCGCCCCTGGCCCTTTCCTCTCACTCACTCCGCTTCCAGCTGCCATGAGTTAAGCAGCTGTCTTCTGCCATGCCCTGCCGCCATGATGTCTCTGCCTTGGAGCCAGCTGACTATGGATGAACCTCTGAAACCGTGAACCCAAACAAATCTTTCCTCGTCTAAGTTGTTCATGTAAGGTAATTTGGTCACAGCAATGAAAAAGCTAACTAGCACACATTCAATGGGAGGTACTTGATCCAATGTATTCTATGACCATTCTGTTTTTGTAAACTCCGTGTAATTATCAAGTTCATTCATGAATCATAGTCCACAAATTCAGGTGCAAGAAGCATTGATTCTATGAATAAGTTTGATCTCTGGTCCCAATGCTGATAATTTAACCTCACTCACTTGCAGAGCTTCCAGACAGTTCCCTGAAGCTGCAGCAAGGGTGTGAGGGTGTGTGCCCTGCCATGGGTCTGGGACCTGCCCTCTAACAAGCATCTACTTGCTAATCACAGGGGCTCCCTCTTCTCCCTCAGTCCCCACTGGGCTTTGCTGCTGCCTGTCACACAGGAGCCCTCTCTGCCTGATGAGCTGGGTATCCACTGCCATTTCTCCCTAGGATCCTTCAACGTCTCCAGGTATTTCTGGGAAACCTTAACTGCTTCTCCAAGATCCCCCAGACTCCCTGTTCTTCTCACCTAAACTTTCTACTATGGTGGGGGAGACTCAGGTAGACAGTGGAAGGCTCTGTCACACCTCTCCCTCCTCGGAATCAGATCTCCGAGCAGAGCCCTCAAGAATCTACAGCCAGCCGGGCATGGTGGCACATGCTTGTAATCCCAGTACTTTGGGAGGCGGAGACCGGAGGATCTGGGTTCGCGGCCAGCCTCAGCTCATTCTCTCTCTCTCTCTCTCTCTCTCTCTCTGTCTACCTAGTGAGGCCCTCCGCAACTTCGTGAGACCCGGTTTCAAAATAAAGTATAAAAAAAATAGGGCCGGGGGTGTAGCGCGGAGGTAGAACGCCCCTGGGTTCAATCCCTGGTACCGCAAAAAAAAAAAAAAAAAGAATCTACAGCCTTACCACCTCAACAGGCTTAGCTCTAGAAACAAACCAAGCAGCCTCGAGCTTTCCCGGGGACAACAAATCTCAGGGTCTACCTGCATGCATGAAGGGAAGAAAGGAAGAAAACTAGGTTGAAAAGCCCAATATCTCAGAATGCCCATGGTAATGAAAACACACAGCCTTCCTCCCTCCAAACACAGTCATGCTCATGTTCAGTACAGAATTCCTGAAGCCTCGATGAGCCCAGGCCAGTTTCAGGGTGCAAGTCTTCCTAGCATCCTGAGCTCGGTGGAAGGCTAACCTGAGCCACTGCAGTTGCCCTCTGGCTGACCCAGGGAGCTAGACTTTTCCTTTGGAATACGGCCTCTCTCTCTTTGTGGAAGTAGTCTGTTATGGTTTGGGTCTGGAATGTTCCCCTAAACGCTCATGTGTTGAAATCTTGATCTCCAATGAAGCAAGATTCAGAAGTGGGGCATGACTGGGGGATGTGGGTCACTGACGGCATGACCTTGAAGACTATGTCTTTGTCTCTCTATATATATATGTAGATCCATATGTGTATACATATATACATATACATATATATACTTATATATCATTCCTAGTTGCCATGAGCTGAGAACTTTCCTCTGCCATGCCCTTCTGCCATGATGCTTCTGCCTTGGAGCTGGCCTACCATGGTCCGAACCTCTGAAACCATGAACCCGAATAAACCTTTCCTCCTCTAAATTGCTCTTGACAGGTATTTTGGTAACAGCAGCAAAAAAAGCTGACTATCACACAATCCACACGTTATTTTAGCATTGGTGCACAAGAATTTGAAAGAGGAATTATTTAGGGATGTACCATGGGTGTTTCTCAGCTAACCTCTACAAGGTTTATTTACCAACCTTCCTGGTAATGAATTAGAAATAATTAGTTACTCCTTCCTTTGTTCCCACATAGTATGAAGTTTGTAGGTGTTCTTAGTACTTCCTTTATGCCCCATTCTCTAGATGGAAAGCAAAGACCACCCGAATGAGAAAAGCAAATCCTACTGCTTCCAAGTTTGCTGTAACATAGGAGTTGGCCACCAACCCCTGCATTTGACAGAGACTCTAAGAAGGGCAGGGGAGTGGGAGAGCTTTACAGTGGATAAAAGGGACAGCTTTGGGTATGCACTGAAGTCTCTTGGCCTGGGGAAGCTGAGGCAGCTCACCGGAAGCAGGAAAGCCCATGTGATTGGTTAGGGGGCATATTTGGCTTTCTCTGGTTGGTCCTAAGTTGGACACAGGGACAAAAATTAGAGAAGCTGCCTGTTATTGATCAAGTCCCAGCCATTTGGGGCTGATTGTTAAAAGGATTGTTGTTTAGCTCCATTGACCAGTAGCTAGGCATAGCGGTCTGACTTCCTGTAGCCTGACTTATAGATAGTAGGTTGGCCTCCTGGGCTGGTTATTATACATAGAGAGCTGATTTACTAGGCTGGCTGCTGCAGATTTGGTTAGGTTTCTATTCTTCCCTGTAGTCTGGCCATTTGTATATTCAGCTGGCTCTTTACATTCACGGCTATAGGATCCTTGACAAGAGGGACTAGATCTTCGTAATCATATCTTCAGTGCAGAATGTCTATCCAACACATTCTCCTCACCCCCAAAAAAAGAAACCCCATGCCTATTAAGCAGTCACTCTCCATTCCCATTTCCCCCAGCCCCTAGCAACTGCTAATGGAGACGTTCTGTCGCTGTCTTTGCCTCTTCTGGATATTTAACATCAAAAGGATCATACAACACGTAGTCTCTTGGGACTGGCTTCTTTCCCTTCATATAATGTTTTCAAGGTTTATCCCTGTTATAGCATGAAACAGAACTTTGTTCCATTGAATGGCAGAAGAATATTGCACATGGATATACCTTATTTTGCTCACCCATTTATCAGTTCACGGACATTTGGGCTTTTTCCACCTTTTGACTGTTGTGAACAGCATTGCTACGAACATGGGTGTGCAGGTTTTTGCATGGACATATGTTTTCAGTTCTCTTAGGAATCACAGGATTGTGTAGTAATTCTCATTTAACTTTTGGAAGAATATTCTCTTTTTAGAGTGCCAGATGTGCACAGTGCTCAATCTAGCTGAAACATGCAGGTGAGTAGGGAGGAGTGGGTGGGCTCTGCCCTCCAGAGGCACTTGCCCTCCTCTCTGCAGCCTGCTAAGGTTTCCGGGTCCCACAGAACACTGTACCCATACGATCCGTTTCTGACATCTGTAACCCCAATTAGCCAGCAGGTGTCTCTGGTGCAGGGGCCACCTCTTCCAGACTCATCTGTGTATCCCCAGTATCTAGTGGACAGCACGGTGCCTAGAACATAGTATTGGTGGGTCTCAATTCATGAATGATTAAGCTAATTAAGGCACCCTTCCTTTAGTGGCTTGGTCCTTGTTCAGTAAGTGCAAGATTTTTCCATGGGATGCCCACAGAGAGCCGCTGATGAGGCAGAGCAACATCATCTAACGAGACACATGTAAATCCACAAAGCAATAAGCCCCAGATGCACTAACAACCGCGGCAATCTCCACTCTGCAATGGTACATTTAACTTGTGTTTAAATTAAAAGTGAGCGCCTCTGAGTATCCCTCTGTTCTTCGTACAAAGGCTCATTATCTTATACAAAATGCAATCTCAGATAACGCTGACAAATAAAGGCAAGTATTGTGTCTGCAAGAAAAATGATCTAAGCGATACATGGGTTGTATTGCATCTCTATTGTTTACAATTTCTAGGCCCAAAAATTCTCCCATTTGGCTTCTGCGGAATGATTAGTGTATCTTATATCTTAGGATCATGAAGAAGGACAGAGTTGATTTTCTAAATACACAATGAACTCAGCCCTACTGTCAAATGTTACCACTCACCGGCTCGATGGCTCGGGGCTTTGTGGACTTGAGGTGTTATTGAAGTGCAATGACATGCCACTCAAGAACCCGCAAAGGGGACTTAACGCACCACGCTGTGGGACTCAGTGTCACTACAATGTCCTGCAAATACACCCTTGATGTTGAAGGGCTGAGGCTGAAAATGATCAAACACCAATTAAGCCAGAGCGATCTAAGAATTATGCAAGATGCCGACATAGAAAGGACAGTCTGCCCCTGAAAGATAGATCGAGAAGGAAGCAAGGGAAAGAAACATTAATCCCGGGTGAAAATGTACGCTGTGGGTGCGGCAGATGGCGATCGCAGCCTCAGTTCACCCTCTTCCTTCTCGATCAGCCCTTCTTTCTGGGCTTCCTGTTTCTGCAAACAGCAACTCCTTTCCCTCCAAACGAAGACTCAGGGCATCAGTGTGGCGCCTTCTTCTCCCCTACCCTCTGTATCTGTTTTCACATGTGCCAAGACAGCCCCCGAAATCCTTCTCACATGTGCGGGTCCCCACTCTCCTGCTGCCACATCCTACAAACCTATTTTCAGCCTTTCATACTCAGGGTTATTAAAATAGCCATCTTATTGCCTCCGTATCCCACCCACACTAATTTTTTTTTTTTTTGCAGTACCGGGGATTGAACGCAGGGGTGTTCTACCTCCGCGCTACACCCCCGGCCCTATTTTTTTATACTTTATTTTGAAACCGGGTCTCACGAAGTTGAGGAGGGCCTCACTAGGTAGAGAGAGAGAGAAAGGGAGAGAGAGAGAGAGAGAAAGAGAGAGAGAGAGCTGAGGCTGGCTGCGAACTCGGATCCTCCGGTCTCTGCCTCCCAAGTACTGGGATTACAAGCATGCACCACCACACCCGGCCTTTTATACTTTATTTTGAAACCAGGTCTCACGAAGTTGCAGAGGGCCTCACTAGGTAGAGAGAGAGAGACAGGGAGAGAGAGAGAGAGAGACAGAGAGAGACAGCAAGAGAGAGAGAGCTGAGGCTGGCCGCAAACCCGTATCCTCCGGTCTCCGCCTCCCAAAGTACT
>PVJS01053102.1:0-13397 GCA_004027185.1 Glis glis | reverse complement strand
GATCACAAAATTATGGGAAATACACACAATGGAATTCTACTCAGCAATAAAGAAGAACAAAATAACAGCATTTGCAAGAAAATGGAAAGATCTGGAGAGCATTATGTTAAGCGAGATTAGCCAATCACACAAAATGAAGGGTCATATGTTTTCTTTATTTTCAAACAGGGTCTCACTAAGTTGCAGAGGGCCTCACTAAGTGGCTGAGGCTGGCCGAGAACCTGGATCCTCCGGTCTCAGCCTCCCAAGTACTGGGATTACAAGTGTGCACCACCATGCCAGGCTAAACCTAAGTCTTTGAATGCTGCTGTCTCCTAAGCCTGGGGTTCTTAAACTTGACTGCAGAAGACTCACCTGGGCTTGTCAAACATTGCCAAAAGTGCTCATTCCTGGGCCATCTAGCTCCCCATGTGACCCCAGAGGTCTTGGTCTGAAGGTCTGAATTGTCCTGCTATCACTTTCTGGCTTCTAGAGCTAAAATTATGTTGACTGCATAGTAGGATTTCATTAAATTAGTTTGAGAATAAGTGGTATCTTGATTTACCTACTACATTCTTCCAGTATCTAAAATAAACATTTGTTAACATTTTGTGTTCAAAACAAACTCATTGTAGAGTTCTAAAAGAGGAGGGAGGAAACTAATTTGAAGGATTTAAATGTAGGAATATGTCTTGACCAGTTTTGTAGAAAGGTAAAATGTTGTCTTTACATGAGAAATATGATTGGGGTTGATGTGAAAATTTTACATTTTACCAGAATTTCAAGGATAAAATGTCTTCTTTTATGCCTTCTTACTACAAACTCTTGGGAATATGGGCAAACTGCTTTTTTAATTGCAAAAACAAGAAAACATTCAGTTTCACCAGAAAGATGACAGGAAATGATTAAAATCAGAAAGGGTTCAAGTCAACCTTATTGTGATTTGGTGTGCACTTTAAACATTTCTAATATAAGTTCAATAGCATTAAGCCGGGCATGGTGGCACACACTTGTAATCCCAGTACTTAGGAGACTGATACAGGAGGATCGCAGGTTCAAGGACAGCTCCCTGTTTAAAAAAAAAAAAATAGGGCTGGGGTTGTAGCTTGGAGGTAGATTTCCCCTGGGTTCATTCCTCTGTACCACACCAAAATAATAATAATAATAATGATAATCATAATCATAATCATAATCATAATCATAATAGTAAATTCAATAACCTTGAATATACTGTGAAAACTTTCATTATAGAAAAATCACCAAATACAGATAAAAGAAAAAGCCACCACCAATAATAATAAATACTTATAAAGTTGCTTACTATGTGCCAAGCACTATTCCAAGTACTTTACATAAAATAACTTCTACAATAGATGAGAAAACCAAGGCACAATAAGGATAGGTGGAGCCTAAATTCATACAGTCAGGAAGGGCCAGGGGTAGGACTTGGGTGGAGGCAGTCTGGCTCCAGCATCCCTGTTTTCAACACCAGGTGGACTCTGCATTGTAATCTATGTCCTGTGACAACCACTGCTAACATTGGGGTACACCCTTCCACACATACAACATGCACATGCACACTTCACATCAAATAGGATCCTGCTGAATTGTACCATTTGATAGCATGCTTTTTTTTTTTCTTTGTGATACTGGAGATTGAACCCAGGGGAGTTCTACCTCTGAGCTATACCTCTAGCCCTTTTTATTTTTTATTTTGAAACAGGGTCTAAGTTATTGCTGTGCTGGACTCAAACCTGTGATCCTCCTGTCTCAGTCTCCCAACTACTGGGATTACAGGAGTGAGCCACCATGCCTGGCTAATAGCTTGCTTTTTTTCCCACTAGCAGTATATTGTATAAATCTGTAATAGCTACATAGTTATAGACTACATCCTGGTAACAGTTATGACTACATCCTGGCAAAATACTCAATTTAAAGTGAAGCTCTCCCCACTTGCACGACTAAGAAATTAACATAGCCAAGAGACCCAAGTGACCTTGACATTAAGATCATTTGAATTGATGAAAGCCATTTTGTGTATTAAATTTCATCACTATAAAACTGTTCAAAGGCTAAAAGAGTATGTAGATGCTCTTATAAATGACCTAAAGACAATTCCACAAGCCTTTGAAAAGCCCAAGTATGATGTTCAATGACCAGGATGGAACTAGTGACTGCACGGTCCCTGAGTGAACCAGAGAACGCCATCAATAAGACACAGAGAAGCCCAGTAAAGGGTGCAGAGAAAGATGCCATTAGAGCAAAGGGTCATTCTCCTTTCACAGGTTCCTTACATAAGCCATACAATCTTAATAACTTGGTTGCTACTGGTAGTTAATAACCACTTGGCTTGTTAATGGGCCTGAAGCAAATGAGAGAAGTTAATGGAATAACCTGACCATGAGCTATATTAATAATACGTTTGGAGAAAATTATTACTAGTTTAAACCATATTCGCTTGCTTGCTTTCATGCGTGCTTCTTTAAAATTCCAAGAAAAAATATTAAAATGAGGAATTATAGTAAGTTCTACATTCAGAATTAAGGATTTTAAAACTGTGTTAGTTTGAAAAGGTATCTTGCACCATTTGGTGACATGCTTTGAAGTTGGTATGGCAGAAGAGGATGCAGAGAGATGTTCAAGGTGACTAAGTGCAATTAGTTTGGGCTCCCCTATTTATCTTTTCTCTTTTATTGCGCATCAAGTATGATCTTTTTAACTGGCAAAGTATAATCAGGTTTTATGAATCTGTTTCTTAATAGCATGGCTGTATGGTTTTCCAGGGTTCTACATGACTACCAGAAAGGCATTTAAGTAATGTAAAAGATTCCAAATGACAGTATTCAAATATGGACAGATTCAGCTGGGTGAGTTATGTAAAAACAAAACAAAACAAAACAAATTAGTCATGGGAGAGATTTGTGTTTGTTCTCTTTACGCACATAAAATATTTCACCTCACTTGATTTTCCTGTTAGAAAACAGTGGCAGAAATGCTTTATGGAGTCGTTGCCCTTGATCACCAGGCTATGCCCAGGCAACTGTCAGGACAAAGTGTTACTAACTTGACTGCTCTTTATGGGGTATTACTTTTAGGCTTGTTCCTCTGTTCTGATCTCAATCCCCATTATCTGTCTTACTTAAGAGGGTGTTTGAGGCCAATAGTAATTTAAGGCCCTTCCTTTGAGGAAGCCTGAGGAAGGGCAAGAAGCCGTGTTCGTCCGCCGGATCTGCCTGGCCTTTAGGACTTTTCCCCTTCAGACTTCCTTTCCTTCGTTTCCTCTCTCATTATGAGCTGTGCATCCCACCAACACCCAGACTGGTGTGTCCTGACCCCTGGGCTAACTGAAGCCCCCACACTCTGATCTCATTCTCCCACCCTGCCCCCACCCAGCCTCTGTTCTTCCTCTAAGTCTCTGAAGCACTTCCCTGTATCCATTGTGAAACTCAGAAACTTCACACTGATGTGTCTAGGTGTGGGTCTTTTTTTATATAATTCTGTCTAATACACTGTATCCTTTTCAATATGAAACTAATGTCTTTCTTCCTGAGAAATGTTACTGCATCTGTGCACTAATATTTTCTGTTCCTTTTGGAACACCCACAAGTAGGGCATTGTGGCCCCTCTTCTTTAGATGTACCTACATATATTTAGAGATGGAGATGGAATGGCACTGTCGTGACCTTAGTGTAGCTGCATACCACTCCTCTCTGCTGAGAATCTCCATCTTCTTCTGCCTGTACACAGTACAAATAGAAGGTTTTAATCCTACTATGGATTAGAATTACTCTAGGATGGGGTTTACACCAGCAGTTTTCCAAAAAATGGGTTAAAACTTCACTTCACCATGTATTAACCATGTGATCTGATTTGCATAAACTTTCTGACCCTTGGTTCCCTTATTAGTAAGACAGAGATACTAAGAATGCGCGTATGGTTGTCATGAGGATCAGATGAATAATGTTTGCCAAGTGCCTTGTCACGATGCTGGAGGATGCTTAATAAATTATAATATGGCAGCCAACGTAACAGCCAAAGAGCACCATGTGCCTGGCAACCTATCAAATGCTTTATGTGAATTATTTTATCTTTGGAACCTTTTAAGGTAAATACATTTATTATTCATTTATAAGCACAACACTCTAAGAATTGTTTTCATTTATCCATGTTGCATTCTAATCTTTATCCTTTGGGATACATGTTTTATTTACTTCAAAGCAGTTATATTTTTTTACTTTGTTTTTTAAGTATTATTTACTATTGTTTTTTGACTGTTTATTCTATATAATTTTAATAACTACTTAATATCCATTGAGTTGCTATTCTATAATTTACTTACTCATCTCACTGATGCTAGATGTCTGCAGGTACAGAACCCATTTCTTACTTTGACTCTTTTTGATGTTTGCTGTCAAATCGCTCTCTAAAGGCTGTGGAATTTTAGAGTGATGTGGAATAATTTTTGACCTAGCTGTGTTATTCTCTAATTCTATTTTTAAAGTGGAATAGGGGTTGTGTGAAATGTTCCTTAAGAAATCAGAAAAATGGCAGTAATTCAGGCAATCAAGCAAACCATCAATCAAAAAAGCATTTAGATGATATATTAGGAATTATATAGGGAGAAATTCAAAGTTATAGTGTGACTAAGACAAGAAACAGTAATGGTGGTATGAGGGAAAAAAAGCCCTCAAGTGTATAAAAGGATCTATAATACAGACTTAAAAGCAGTCAATACAGATGTATCTGTATTGCAATAGTTGCTTTATTGCATTATACAGAAACCTCTAGTGAGCTGGATGTGCAGAGAGAGGGGACTCCTTGCTCCCCCACCTTCCCTCAATGTTCCAGCCAACTCTGAATAAAAAAAATGTTACATAGATGAGATTTGTATTGGCAGACAGTCCCTTTCTACAGGGACCTTGTACCTGTCTAGTGTCCCCCAGGAGCCATCTCATGATTCATGACATAAGCTGGAGACAATGGAGTCTAGGAGATTAATTTAAAGATGCTGGTGGAGAAAATCCTAGCTTTGCTGGAGTTGTTATGCTTAGAATCTAGGAAACTGGAGCTGTTGGTGACCATCTCCCCTGGCTTTATGGACAGAGCCAGTTGCAGCAAGAGAAAATGAGGAACGCAGGAGAGAAGCAAAACAAAACCAACAGGTAATGGGAGGGGAAGGAAGGAGAGGAAGAGGGTGCATGAGAGAGAGCTCTAGGAAGTAGCTTGACTGATACTAGAGGTAGCCAGCGTTTTGCCTCTGACTTTGGGGGGGTTTCAAGTATATCATTCTACGTGTTTGACTTCAGTCAGGCAATTTTGGACAGCAGGCTGAGAGCCACAGATATAGATGCTTATTTGTTTTGTTTTATTTGAGCCAGGCCCTGGCTATGTTGCCCAGGCTGGTCTCGACCTTGAGCTCAAGAGATCTTCCTGCCTCAGCCTCTTGAGTAACTGGGACTACAGGCACATACCACCATGTTGGGCTAGATGATCCTCCTTTTCTTTTTTTTTTTTTTTTTGGTGTGTGTGTGTGGGGGCTGGGGATTGAACCCAGGGGTGTTCTACCTCTGGGATGTTCCCCAAGTCCTACTTTACTTTTCATTTTGAGACAGGGTCTTACTAAGTTGCTAAGGGCCTTGCTAAGTTGCTGAGTCTGGCTTCAAACCTGTGATCTTCCTGACTCAACCTCCCAAGTACAGGGATTACAGGTGTGTGCCACCACACCCAGCTAGATGCTTCTTTTAAAATTGAGAACAATCCCTTCACCTGTGCCCTGAATAGGATTCCCTCCTCTTTTCTCAGAACCATGATCTCTCTCCTCTCTCGTCTTACTAGTCATTCTAAAGGAGCCCTCCTCCTAGGATTCCATCATCTTCCTCAGTGCTCTTTCCTTCCCCTTCCAGACCAACCTCTTGAGTGTGTGTTGTCACTCTCTCCACCTCTTTGTCACCTGAACCTACTCCAAATGGCCTTCTGCCCCCACCCCTCTACTGAACCTGCTCAGAGATTACCCAGGACCTGGCCATTGCCAGATCCACATTCTTTGGTCCGTGCTTACTTAATCTCGTTGCATCATGTGACCCACCTGCTTGAACACTTTTTCTTTGGTTTCCACAATGCCTGGACACCACAGCCTCCTGGCTTCCCTCCTCGCTTCCTGGATGCTGCTTCTCCAGCCCCTCCTGTATCTCCTCCATCTATAAATGTTGGGGCTTCTGGAGGGCTCTGTCCTGGCTCTCTTCTTTTCTTCCTCAACATTGTCTTCCTGTCTTTCTGCACAACAGCATCTCATCCACTATCCTAGCTTCCTTTACTATCAATATACATTGGCTCCCAAATTTATGTCTTCAGCTCAGATCGCTCCTCTGAGTGTCACAACCACCTAGCCAATTGCCCAGTTCAGATTTCCACTTAAATGTATCACAGATACATCAAACTTGACAAGTTTCAAATTGAACTCTTCATCTCCTCCCACAAATCTTTTCCTCCTGCGGTGTTTCTGAATTCCTGAGTGGCTCCCCAATGCACAGTTGCTCAAGCCATATTCTGCAAGTCATTCCTTGGTACTTTCCTCTTCCTCATTCTTTCCATTCAATCCATCCCTGAGACCTGTCAATTCTACTTCCTAAACATTTTGCAAATGAATCTATTTATCTTCATCTCCATCACCCTAAGTCCTAGTCACCAGCTCTCTCAGCTTTGGCAAAGGCCTGCTTTCTAACTGGTCTCCCTGCCCCCACGCTTGTTCCTTCCAATCCATTCACTGCACAGCCCCGGAGATATATGTTAAGGCACAAATCTCATCCTGGCCTGGCTTTGCTTAACAGACTTCTGGGGCTTCCAGTAGCCCATAGATAACGTCCAAAGACTTTCCCATGACCTCCCAGTCTGGTCAGGGTGTCTACCTTTCCAGGCTGAATTTACCCCTCACCTCTCACTTTTCTTGTCTCCAGCCAGCAAGAGTCCTCCCTGCTCCCAAACAGGTCAAACCGCCCCTTTTCTCAGGTACTCTGAATGAGCCCCTCCCTCTGCTGTGCAGTTCTTCAGGGACCCTTCCCTGACCACCAACCCAGAGTATGTTCTCCCTCGGCACCCTGGGCTTTCCCTTCACCGCACCCTCCACGTGTGTCTTCTTCTACTTGTTTCTCCTCCCTGTGGGGCTGTAAGTCCCAGGAGGGCTGGCACCCTGGCTGTCCTGCCTGCTCTGGCACCACTGCCCACCCTGGTGCCTGATTGTCACTGGCTCAGAGTGGGGTATCTGGTGTCCCTCACACCCCAACCCTGGGTCAACTGTGTAGCTGCTCATCACTTGGGGACTGTCCTCTTTGAGTGTCAAAGCCCAACCGCAGCAAATCTTTTCACTGGTTCTTAAATCAAGAGTCCAGCTCAATGGAGAAGGTCACAGAGTTGACCCAAATGGTGGACTTGACTGCCAGAAGAGAGCCCCTAGATGTTTTAGTAGCACACCTTCCAAGCTCTGTCTAAAGGTCAGATATCTTTAGGGTGATGTTCGATGTGTTTTATCCCTGTCCTGTTCTTTATTATTGTGTGTGTGTGTGTGTGTGTGTGTGTGTGTGTGTGTGTGTGTTTGTGTGTGTGTGGCACTGGGATTGAACTCAGGGGCATTCTACCTCCGAGCTATACCCCCAGCCCTATTTTATTTTTTTATTTTGAAACAGGGTCTCACTAAGTTGCAGAGGGCCTCACTAAGTTGCTGAGGCTGGCCACAAATGTGCGATCCTCCTGTCTCTGTCTCCCAAGTACTGGGATTACAAGCGTGCATGACCATGCCCGGCTATTTTTTAATTTTTAATTTTTAATTTTTGCTGGTACTGGGGATTGAATCCAGGGGTATTCTACCTCTGAGCTACACCCCTGGACCTTTTTGTTTTGAAACAGGGTCTTGATAAATTGCGGGGGGTCTTACTAAGTTGTTGAGGCTGGCCTAGAACCTGTGATCCTTCTGTCTCAGCCTCCCAAGTATTGGGATCACAGGCCAAGGCCACCATTCCCAGCTCCTGCCCTGCTCTTTTTTTTTTTTTTTTTTTTGCGGTACTGAGGATTGAACCCAGGGTCGTTCTACCTCCGTGTTACACCCCCGGCCCTATTTTTTATACTTTATTTTGAAACCGGGTCTCACGAAGTTGCGGAGGGCCTCACTAAGTAGAGAGAGAGAGACAGAGAGAGGCAGGGAGAGAGAGAGAGCTGAGGCTGGCCACAAACCTGGATCCTCTGGTCTCCGCCTCCCAAAGTACTGGGATTACAAGCGTGGGCCACCACGCCCGGCTTCCTGCCCTGCTCTTTAAGGAAGATTTTGTGTTTTTAAAGACAGGTCCTCCCCACAGGCCTATTGTTCTTGTTTTCATGCTGTACTGTGATTACTGGTGAGGCACCCATTGGCTAGTGTGAAATTGTGAGAAGCCATTCAGAGCAACCACCAGGGCACTGGAAGGAGAGGGCTACAAAGAGGAACTGGAATAGCAAGACAGGGGGTAATTAAGTATCTTAAGAATGGCCTAGAGTCTTTGTGGGAGACAGACTGGTTGTGGCTGGCTGGCCCTCAGGCAGCAAGCCTTGCAGCCCAGTAGACCAAAAGGTCCTCCCAGGGGACAAAAAACTGCAGGAGCCACCTCGTGGGAAGGCTCAGAAAGCTGCTCACTTTGACAGCAGTATCTCAGAGTGTTCCTCGAAGAGGCGATTTCTCAGGCGCATGCGTGCGGAGACAGCATGCCTGTGAACATTTCTGCCCTTGCATGCCGGGCTGGGTGGACCAGGAACCACCCTGCAGAGGAAGAGACTTATTACTCGGCCACCTCTGTCTCCAGAAGAACCGACCTTTCCTGCTTTTTGTGCAAGGAGACACACCTCTCCGAGGAAGGAGGAGGACAGGGTTTCCATCATTACTACTGTCCTATTAAAACAAAAACAAAAACAAAACAACTGAGTAATTACCCTCTGCAGGAAAGGAGCGCAAACAGGATGGGCCCCAAGCAGAACCTGGGGCGAGCCATCCCAGTAAAGATTAGGGAAAGGAACCTCCCGCCCCGCGCCCGCCTCCGGCCAGGGCTCTCCCGGGTGGCCAGGCAGGGTCACCGGTCCACCGCGGAGGGTGGGAGGAGGTTCCCCGCAGCTCCTCATCCGCAGCCCCCGGGCCCCCTCCCGAGTCTCAGGTGTTCGCGCGCGCTGGGCCACGAAACCTTTTCGTTTCGGCCCGCGCCTAGGTGGCCCCTAGCCGGCCACGCACGGCCAGACCCGGGACAGGGAGACGCCGCGGGGTGCGGCGCGGGCTCCCAGCCGCCGGCGCGCCGCGCCCACCCTCCTGCCGCGGCGGGCTGCGCACCGCGCCCGGGGCCGGGGTCGGGAGCGCGGGGCTCGGCGCACCGGGAGGCTGGCGGCGCGACGCGCCCGCCCGGGATGCGGCGGCGGCTGCTTCCTGGTTTGAAGCTCGCCGAGGGGGGGAGAGCGTGAGCCGGGAGGCGGGGGCAGGAGCGAGGCCGAGGAGGCGGGGAGAGACGCGCGCTCGGGTGGGAGCTGGCCGGACAGGTCGCTCTCCCGGGAGAGGAGCTGCCCGGCCCGGGAGAAGGGGCGAGTCCCGCCGGCCTCGGGGAAGCGCCGCGCGCTCGGGAGGACGATCCGGCGCCCCCGGCCCGCCGAGGGCTCGGCGCCGGGCTCCCCTCCTTTCCACCTCTGGCGCGCGGGAGGGAGGGAGGGGAGGGACGGTCCCACGGAGGAGGCAGAATGGCCGGTCGAGGGGGGCTTGGGCGCTGCTTTTCCCCGGAGCTGCCTCCACTCCTGCGGCTGCGGCGAGGGCTGGCCTGAGCCCGGCTCCCGCTCTCCCGTGCGAACCAGCGCGGTCCCCCGGGGCCGGGGCGGCAGCGCCGGCATGTCGTCCGGCACCATGAAGTTCAATGGCTATCTGAGGGTCCGCATCGGCGAGGCGGTGGGGCTGCAGCCCACCCGCTGGTCCCTGCGCCACTCGCTCTTCAAGAAGGGCTACCAGCTGCTGGACCCCTACCTGACGGTGAGCGTGGACCAGGTCCGCGTGGGCCAGACCAGCACCAAGCAGAAGACCAACAAGCCCACGTACAACGAGGAGTTCTGCGCCAACGTCACGGACGGCGGCCACCTGGAGCTGGCCGTCTTCCACGAGACGCCCCTGGGCTACGACCACTTCGTGGCCAACTGCACCCTGCAGTTCCAGGAGCTGCTGCGCACGGCCGGCGCCTCGGACACCTTCGAGGGCTGGGTGAGTAGCGGCGACCCCTCCCCTGGGTGTCCATCCCACCTCCTCCAGTCCCTTCCACTTTTCAAAACTCGCCCGGGTCCCGCTTTCCCATCGCTCCGCGGCGGCGCCTTTGGTCCTCTCCCAGGTGGCGGCGGCACCGGTGACGCGACAGCGGTGGGTGTGTGCGGGCGCAGGTGTGTGTCCAGGAAGTCACCCTGGACACGGTCCTCTTTCAGGACGGCGGCGTCGGGCTAACGGGAGCCGGGCAGGGGGCTCGGGCAGCCACCTCTCTCTACCCAGACTTTGGGTTCAGCATCCCAACTTTCTGCTCCGGGAAGGAAAGGGGGCAGGGCGATGTGAAAGTGAGATGATTTGAGTAAAGTGCTTCAAGCGCTTCTTAGAGAAAGCCATACATTCTCGCGAGTATTATTCATAGTGTTTATGGATACATGTTGGTTCAGCCGCGCAGACGTGCACACGTGTTTCAGCATGCACATCCATTACATCCCAGAGGTACAGAAGCTACACTGGCAGGGATCAGAGTGCCTGGGTTTGCACGCTGGCAAAGTTTTATTGTTTAGCAGTTTTCCAGGGAGATGAGCTTCCCATGTGTTTGCAACAACTTGGTCCAGTTGGCGTGGGATGTGTGGGTCCTGCAGTATGCCTTTCTGCAGCTACTGGTCTGAGAGGAGGCTGCCACAGCTCCTTAGTAGGTTGCAGATCGGCCCCCTCGGGCCATCACCCGCTGATGTTCCTTTGCATTGACATGTAGCTACCAGCAACTTTTCTCTAGCCTCTGCTTTCCCCATAGTTCCCATGAGGCAAAATTTCTGCTGGAAATAAATTAAAATTTCCTGAGCCCTCCACACGGTGTCAAAACGCTTGGGCTTCTTACTCCTAACACAGTCTTTGTGATGGAGGTGTTATCGTTCTCACTCTGCGATGATGAAATAGTAATTATAATGAAGTGGTCTGGCTTAGCAAAATGGAGTACAGCCTTGGAAGAGTCTTAAGAGTTTAATAGTTTAAGTTTCCGAAGGAGTTCATTTTGAACCTAGAATGTGAATCAGCATTGGAAATCTGTTTGAAATTAAGGAGGGGTGGAATCGGATAATGATGAAGATTCACTTAAGTATTTTATACTTCGGGGGAATTGATGATGTTACCACATATTATCTAAAATTACAGATGGCTTGTGAAGCTACCCATTTCTTTTAAATAGAAGTTAAAAAAACCCCATTATGACTGTTTAACCTTAATCATCAAATTATGTTGAGTTAACTTACAGTCTAACTTTGTGGAATTTAGAAGCGGACTAGAAAGGAGTGGCTACAGTTAGAGATTTATATTTTGTCCTGTGAATTTCTGGATATGAAATAAAAGTGAGAATAGGAATCTGAATGGACTTTCTGAATTAGTGTCTGATTAGGAATTAAGTTGGGCAAACCTCTAGAAGAACTAGGTTCTGAAGATTGGTGGTGCAGATTGGCCAGTGGCCACAAGCAGCCTGTCTTTCTTGAGAGAGCCTACATTGGTCCTAATCATTCATGGTCTGAGCATTTGAAACACCGGGGAGCTTTTAAGACTGGGGATTGAACCCAGGGCATCTCACATGCTAGGCCAGCACTCTACCACTGAGCCACATCCCCAGCCCTTTTTATTTTATTTTGAGATAGGGTCTCACTAAGTTGCCCAGGGTGATCTGGAACTGATGATCCTTCTGTCTCAGCCTTGTGAGTAGCTGGGGTTACAGGAGTGCGCCACCTCACAGCAAAAATCCCCACTTTTAAAGACTCTAGGAATCCCTGGCTGTGGGATCCCCCCACCCTGTGATTCCAATGTGCAGTTAAGGTTGAGACCCTGTGGCCTAAATGAAGACCACAACAGAAGAGTAGAAGAAGAAGTGTAAGAAGATGCAGGTTGCCTGACTAGGTGGTGGAGTGCACAGAGCTGGTTATTGTTCCACTTGATGAGTAAAGATTTACATGTAAATTAAATTTCTATAATTGTCAAAAGTAATTATACTTATATGTTTTATATGACCCATTGGTGGTATTTTGGAAAACATGAGCATTTAAATGACACTGAAACCAATCATTTGTCATGCATTTATATTCAGTTAGAGGGCAGGTTTTTTCCTTTTTTCTTTTTCTTTATTTTAAAGTTCTGGGTATTTTGAAATGAAGGATAGAGTAGATAGAATGAGCAGAGTGTTTTTTCTTTCCTTCCTTCCTTCCTTCCTTTTTTCTTTTTTGGTACTGGGGATTGAACCCAGGGGCATTCTACCTCCCGATCTATGCCCCCAGCCCTTTTTATTTTATTTTTTTTTATTTTGAAACAGTGTCTCACCAGGTTGCTGAGGGGTTCCCTAAATTGCTGAGACTGGCCTCGAACCTACAATCTTCCTGTCTCAGCTTCCCAGGTTCTGGGATTACATGCGTACACCACCATTCCTGGCTGTGTTGTTTCTGTTCTAACCCTGTTAGGATAATATTTGGGAATTATGGGATGCTTATTTTTAAACTTATCCTTTATAGATCAAAAGGTTCTTTGAAGTTCAGGATTATAGAAATTCTTATCTTTGCAATATTAAATGAAATGTGTAGTTTATTCAGATAGTTACAAGTAGAGTGATTGAATTTACAATAAATTTCTGTATTACAAGTGGAACTACAAATTGCTGACTTTAAAAAAAACAAACCTAGCAACTTAGTGTTTGTTAGATCATGAGAAGCGGATCTAACTGTAGGTTTATTGTAAAAAAAGATATAAAAACAGAAGATACTTTTTATCATTAGAATTTTGTTATGCTTGTTTAAGGTACTTGATACTTTTAAGTATCAAGAAGATAATCATTAACATTGTTTTTAGGACAAGTTTATTGTTATTCTCTGCTAAGCTTAATGGGAGAAAGGGTCATAGATCTATTTTATGCAGTAGGTACCTAGTATCAAGCTCAGTGCCTGAAATGGAATAGACACTCAAATTTTTGTTTCTTAGCTGTTCATATATTATTTCATTCAATCTAGATGAAATGCAAGGAGGTAGTGGAGTATAGAAAGATGTTCTGAAATGGAAATTCATAGCATTAAACACTTAAATTAGAAACGAAGATCTCAAATCAAAGACCTAAGTTTCCACTTTTTTTTTTTTTTTTTGGTACTGAGAATTGAACCCAGGGGCATTGCATTTC